>PVIJ01003599.1:0-104759 GCA_004024925.1 Scalopus aquaticus
CCGGCCGGGGAGAATCCCACATGGTGCGGCAGACCTCTCCTGCCTCGCCCACTGCTCCCCTCAGCAGTGTATTTCTGATCTGCCTGTTCTGCTACCCACTCCATCTCTGGTGAACCCTCTCGCCGCCCCACGCCTCCAGCCTGTACCCCAGCTTGTATGTATAAATAAAAAATAAAATCTTTAAAAAAAAAAAAAAAAAGAAATAGTCAGACAAGTCTGGGAGGAAAAGAGCAAAATCAAAATCAAGATAAAAGCTGCCGTTGTTAACCTCCCCATGGGTCTCTCAGCCACGTCTGTTTCAACCAGCCCAGGACCAAGAGGCCAGTGCAGCTTCTTCACGTGTCTCTGCTCCTAGTGCCTCCTCCAGGTCTCCTTCTGGCTCCCCATCCTGCTTCCTTCCTTCCCCAGTCTCCTCTCCAGCTTCCCTTCTCCCTGCTCAGCTCCACCCTCCCTTAGGTGGGGCAGGGAACCTGGAACCTCCCCTTTTTCTGGGGACCACCCTGTTACAAATGGACACAAGGGAGAGTAGCAAGAGAAAAAACAGACTGATTATGTGGACATGGGACTCACAGAAGATGAACTTATTTTCAGGTTGTTCCAGCTTTAGCATTTTTGGACAGGGGTTAATACAACTTGGGAGAGAGGACAAAACAAAGAACTTGGCAACTTAAAGAAAAAGGAATTTTGCAGGAATTATACATCAAAAACAGATTTTGCAAACTCTACTTTGGGGAGAGAAAGCTGTCTCTCACCCCCCAGACCACCACAGAGAAGATTTATTTCCTGATTTCAGGGAGCTAGATAATTAGGCAAAGAACATCATTCTTGCATTTTTTGCTCTCTCAATTTCTTTTAAATGAAAATAATCAGCTTGCCACTTAGAAAACCCCCGAGGCAGCCTGTTTTGGGTCCCCACTTAGCAAAGGAAAAGGGAACCAACTTCTTTTTTTTTTCTTTTTTTTTATTGTTATTTATGTCTTTTACATTTTGTATTCCCCTTGGGCAGCCCACCACCAATTCACCCGTGATCCATCTCCATGGTCCCCTGTATTCTCCTCTTAAAAGGGAACCAACTTCTATTGTGTACTTGAGTCTCACTTAATCCTGACAGCAAACATCAAAAGCTGTTTTTATCCTCATTAGAGATGGACAAACTGAGGCTGGCTGGAGCTTTTGATTTTGTCCAGGTCACATAATCGGTCAACGTTGATTCTCTTTGTCTCCAGAACCTTCCAGAGAGGTGACATTGATATTTCTGAGCGTTCCCCACATAGACATGGCCCACTCCTCCCACATGATTCCCAGCAATGAAAAGACAATGCTAACATGAAAGGTGCCTTTTTTCTTTGTTAGAGCTTCTTTTGTTTCTGCAGTATGGAGAAGAAGCCGAAGTCTGTGGTTCAGAGACGTGATGGGAAGTAACCTAGTGGCCCCTTTCAGTCAAAGCCCACGGTACTTTTCTTCTAAACCACTATAGATTTTCTCCTCAGGAAAATGCCCTCAGCGTGTAATTAATGTGCCAATCCCGTAGCGTGCTCCTCCATCAAGGGCTAGGTGGGGCTTGAGCTCTCTGCTCTCCAGAGCAGCCTCAGCAAACTCCAAACCTGAGCCATCCTCCCACTTGCTTTCTCTCATGTGGCTTTTCTGTGGCAGAAATATTAGCAATATTTCTGGAATATTAGCAAGGCCTCTCCTGGGCCTAGTCATTCAAGAATCTCCTTTCTCTTTTCCAAGGCATTTCACACAGACCTGGCTGCCATACACCCTCAGGCTTTGTTTCTCAACATTTCGGGGTCAAGGTGACTGGAATTTTATTTTCTGTCCAGCCTTACCTGTATCAGCGAGGCTCTGTGGATTTTTTAGATGGACTGGAACACTGTTTCTGAAAATTCTAAATTGTCTCAAATGTCTTCTTCTGTCCTTGGTTCCTGCCTTCCCATGAGAAAGCTATTCCTAATAATGTAAAACTTGATATTTGTGCTGGACATTAACTTTTCAGGGTCTCCCTGAAAATAAGAGCAGAGAAGTAACATCTTGGAGTTGAAAAAAAGCTTGACTTCTGTGAAAAAGTCCCTCCCCATCCCAAATACTCAAGGGTTACATTTTTATGTTAAGATGAAAACAAAAGAAATGAAAGAAAATGAAGACTACCCATAATCCCTCCACACATTTAATGCCTTTAAAATATTGCTAAGATTTCTCCCCAGTGGACATGTATAATTTTTTTATACAACTGAAATGAAATGAAAAAGTGACGTTACATCAATAGGAGGTTCTACATCTCTTATGTAGACTAAAGAAAGGTTTTTTACAGAAAACTAATCCTCACAGTGTGAGATTGGCAAGATTATTTAGACATTTTGGGGAAAAGCAAATTGTGCCTTGAAATGGAAACTTCCTGATGTCCTTCTTCTCTCCATGCTCCTCAAAATTACCCCTCCCTCTTCTTGACAGTGACAGCAGGCAGAGGAGGGAGTGCTTTTAACTTAATAGAAGTTGCTGGAGTTGGTAAGTTCACTAAGATGCAGGAAGGGCTTGGATACATAGGCCAGAAAAACAAGGGCTCAGCGGGGATGGTATTGGAGTGATTGGGGAAAAGGAGAGGAGATGCAGAGGGTAAGTAGTAATGATGGAGAAAAGCAGGCATGGCAGACAGGCCTTCATGTGTCCCTGCATACTTTCCAGCTTGCCTGCAGCAAGACGTGGTGGAGGACCAATTAATTAAGGTAGGTGGGAGCAAGATAATTGTTTCCAGACTGAAGTGTGTGACCCAGACTGGTGTGTGACCCTCTCGCCTCTTTCCTCGCTGCAGAATCTTGGAGGCCTCACATTACCGCCTAGATCCATGAGAGACCATGTGGATTCTTGGCATGAAAGTGTGAAAGAAACATGAGTTGTACTAAGTCATTGAGATTGGGGGTATTTATTCCTGCAGCATCACCTATTGTCTCTATGACCAATTTAGCCATGTAGATTCCCATAACAGGAGGCTGAAATTGCCCGAATCTTGCCATCTTTGTCTTGCTTGTAACGAGTATGTGGCAAAGTACCCTGCAGCACAGGTGGGGCTCTATTGTAGGGCTTCAGAAAATGACTTTTTGAAAAGAAATTTTATTGAAAAGAAATGGTTGAGATGACACTGCCTTTCTCCTCTCTTCTTTTGTCAGATGTTGTCATGTGCAGATATGGAGCTTGGGGCTTTGGCAGCCTCCTTGTGACCATGAGAGATGACATCACAATATTCTAAGGATGGCAGAACAGAAAGACTGAAGGCCTCAGGTCTTTAATGACACCCAGAGTCAGTGCTGCAAACTCCCTGCCTCTGTACTTTTGATTGAGTTCATCAAGAACATCTTTATCACATCAACTACTCTTAGTTGGTTCTTCTCATTACAGTCAAAGTATCCCAACTGTCCATTTAACTTTACATAGTACATTTATAATAATGTCATTGATATTTTCATTTTTCCTAATTATTAGTAATTAATTTCAATGTTTGGTCAATTGTGAAAAACCAAACTTAGAAAACATATTTAGGAGTAGGATGTATTTTTCCAAAGACTTATTTTATAAAAAGATTTATCAAATGGAGTTGTTTCAAGAAGAAACCCATGTGCATTTGTAACTGGGCTGAGTCCAAAGTCCAGTAAAGGTGGTGCCCCCTGGAGGGGGTTTGCTGATGAGAATGAATAGCCCCAGGGAAAAATGCTACTTTTGCAGTTTGGGGTGGAGATTCTGATGAGAAATAAAAGGGACTGAGGAGAAGGGGAAGTCAGTCGCCATGCTGTATGAAAAGAAGAGCCGTCGCCATGATGGAGGAATAGAGGAATAGAGGAAGATTGAGAGTTTGGAAATCAGGTGCCAGAAGTTTTTGAGCCACCAGGATATACAATTTCGGATTGAGCGTTTTTGGGATCTTTGGGGACTTTGGGGCCAGCAACTTTGGAGGCTTTGCAAGTAGCCGAGTGATGGAAACTGCTCCCAGTTTTGTCTTTACTGCAGCCGAAGGAAGAAGGCAGAGGCCTGAAGCGGGTGCCTTTCTAAAATGCATGAGTGCAGTCTGATGGGCCATCTGGCCGCTGTAGTTGCTGTTTGCAGTGTTGTTGGCCTGGTGCTGTGCTGGGGCACCATGGCAGTTTTGGGAGCATCTCCAGTTGTGTTTTGTGTTGTCCTCATGAGTTGAAACCTGTTCTACAGTCCATGTTTCATGTCCTGGTGGTGATTACATGTCCACAGAAGAAGTAAGGTACCATTGTAAAAATGTGGCCTATTGTTTGGAAGAGGAGCTCCACATCAGCAGTGGCAGGAAGATGCCACCTTTGTTACTTTTCTGGGACTTAACGGACTGGACATTGTTTTAAGTAAGGTGTACGGTCATATGTTGACTTCAGTAATTCTTTGCTTTTCCCTGTTTGTTAAACGAATCCCATTGTTATTGTTTACTAAGCCTGAGTAGTCTTGCAATTGTGCGCACAGGTGAAGAACCAATATAGTGACCGGTAAGCAATTGGGGCACTACCTCTGGCCAAATTTTGAAGCCCCATTTGTCCACTATCATTATGAGTCTCTATAAATTATCAAGCCCAAGTGAAGTTTCATGATAATAAAATTATTTGGCTTGTATGCCCTCAGTATAAGGCAATCATCTGAGGACCTTGACTATTCTGAAGGCGTTTAGTAGCATTTCCTTCACTTTGTGTCTCTTAAATTTTAGTCCACTTCCCTCTTTAGATCAAATAGCTGTAAGCCAGGGGCAAAGTGGAGTTAAACAAACCCATGGGGGGGAGACATGGTGAAGTTCAGCCACCCCAGTTTGTGCGTACAACCCAGGTAATCAAATCAGGGTCCTCTCCATGCAAAATTTCCTGACCCAAGCTGCAACTCCCAGCAAGATGCATTCAGAATGATAAAATAAGACACAGTTTAGAACAGATGGACAAGTTTAAATGGTTATGGAGGATAAACCTGAGTGGAATTTAACAGAACCTAATCTGTGACTGCTGCAGACATTATTCAGTGTTGAAGCTTAAAACAAACCAGTATGCCTGAATTCCTTCTCCACTGCAGTCACTTTGATTACAGTATCACTGAACATAGCAATTTTTTCCATCAATGAAATAGCAAACTCTCAAATGGTAGTTTTCTCCTGATTACAAGATATAATCAATTTGTTATTTCTTTTGTTTCTCTTCCTTACCCCAAACCTCAAGGATTACAGAACAATTGATGTGCAAAATCCTTGGTTAGAAACAACTGCTGAGGAAAATTCAGACATGAATTCATCTCTAAATAGGTCATTCGCATGGCTAAGAAGTGAAATGCTCACTGAGCTGAGCTGAACTCATTGAATTCATTGAGTCCCGCCTTTATTTAGAAAACAAAGCATTCCTCCAGGAAAGCAGTTAAACTCTGGCCTATTTAAAGAAACCTGTTGTTCTTTTGTAAACTGGACTATTTGTTTGCAGAGGATATGAATGCCAAGGGAGCTTAGACAATCAACTCTTTGTGGCTACAGTTGTATTTTCAAGTAGAGACAATCTAACTGGACATTCAAAGCTAGACAAGATAAAATGCTCATTTCCAGGCTCCTTATTATTCTTCTAATCTCTGCTCATTGGCTAAACAGAGAAAGAGGTAGACAAGGCAAAAATTTAAGGCCGTGGGTTGTTTTTTTTTTTTGGTAACAGATTTATTGAGCTATAATTTACATACCATACCATGTAAGCATTTTTATGCATAATTTGATGGTTTTGACCACATTCAGAGTTGTGAAATTACCACCACAATGAATTTTAGAACATTCTTATCACTTTTTGAAAAGAAACCTAGGTCCAAGGCAACAACCACCAATCTACTTTCTGTCTTTATGGATTTGCTTATTCTGGACATTTCACAGAAATAGAACTGTGTAATATGTGCTCTTTTGCGACTGACTCTAATGTTAGGTTTAGATCACACAAGTGCTAATTTCCACTGGAGTGGAAAGCTTTCACTTATGACTCAACCCAAATACATATAAAAAACACAATATAAATGTATTGGGGGGAACCCACATTATAACAATATAAGCATACAATTGAGTGGTAATGAAAAGTGGGAGGGATACAAATGCCTTGCAAGGTTCAGGAAGCTGGTGAGACAGAGCGGGAGGGATGGGTCCTGAGAGCTCCTGGTAGCCATCAGCCTGCGGGGAGTGGGGGTGTGGGGCACATCTCAGCGTGCAAATCACAAGAGTCCAGAGTGCCAAAGTCTGGAGAAGATTTCAGGACCACAGGCATGGAATCTAGAAGCATCTCAAATTGACTTAAATTTTGTGCATCTACTTACATCACGTTTCAGAGACATATCATCAGGACCATCTATTATTGATAACACAGGTCAACAGTGAGATCGTAACTGACTTAAAAAGGCCCTAATCTGTAGTATCTTGGTGTGCTGAACATAAATATAACCCTGAAAATTTTTTATTAGCTATCGTTTTGAAGATATTTCATATAATTCATTTTATATGTTTTACCATGTAAATTTATCCAGTAGGACGGCAACAACATCCTAAAGCAGCCTTGAATGATGTAATATTGCATGGCATCACATAATACCGTCATTCACACATCATCTAGAGTTGATTGCATCATTTTCTGAGGCAATGTAATACTACTGCCAGGCGGCTGCTGAAGTAAGCTGACGTCAGCAGTGTACTCTATAGAGCCCTGTCAGAAAGATTGAACATTGAAAATATTTCAGACTTTGTACGAGAGAGTTTAAGCTACTATTCCATAGAATTGTTATTATTTTAACCATTTAGGCACAACACAGAACAGTAATGCCTTGAAAGTGCGTTAATAGCGTGGACAATTTCTGCTTTATTTGTGGGGAAGTGACATTTGCCAACCAGAAGGAAAGTATCACTTCTCAAGTGAAGAAGGTTTATCGTCTTTACTTCGGATGCAAGGTTGGTGACCAAGACAAGCCTTGGGCCCCGCATATATGCTGTGCTACATGTACAACACAGCTTTCATAGTGGTGAAATGGCAAAAGACCATCAATGCCGTTTGCAGTTCCCATGGTGTGGAGAGAGCCAAACAACTACATAAAAGACTGTTACTTCTGCTTGGTTCCTCCTCTTTCTGGCGGAAGTCGAGAAGCCAAAGAAGTCAAGAATAGTCTACCCAAACATTCCATCTGCATTGAGACCAGTTCTACATGGTGAGGGACTTCCTATTCCAGAACCTCCAGCAGAATATTCTCTTGATTCATCTGATGAGGACAAGGGTGAGCCAACACGTTCTTCTCCTGTTCCATCAGCATGGAGTGATCCAGATTTTCACTGTGGTGCATCATCAACCCCACACAGACTAACACAGGAAGAACTAAATGACCTGGTTCGTGATTTGGACTTATCCAAGAACAAGGCAGAATTGCTAGGATCAAGACTCCAACAATGGAATCTTCTAGAAGAAGATTCACAATTACTTTACATCAAAAGCATCACCAGCAGTTGGAGCCTTTCTTCAGAAAGGAAAGTACTCTGGTATTCTGTTCCGATACTGAGGGCCTCATGAATGCCTTAGAAATCACTCATGACCCACAAGAATGGAGAATATTTCTAGACTCTTTGAAACTGAGACTTATGGCTGTGCTTTTGCACAATGGAAACTGTCTTCCATCTATTCTATTCCTGAACAGCTGTACAAGAGACAAGCGAAGAAATCTAAGTAGTCTATGACTTGATTTTTTACAGGTATTAACTGTAGGCCTATTACTATTGGCATGAATTTTATGATGAAAACATCAATTTATTGCAGATTACAAAAAAACTAGAGCCAAAATTAGAATTTGACTGTCATATTCGTGTTGAGCACATACAAATTGATAGGAAATGATTAATTTTATTTCAGTAACATGACTTTTGTAAAAATTTGTTGACCAATGTAATTTATGTGATACCTGTGGGCACAGTCAGTTTTTCAACTCTCCTTGTCCTTTGTGTTCAGTTTATCAGTGAATTCATAATTAAGTGGTGGCTTTTTAATCGATAACTTAAATCACACTATCTCAATTGCCCCCACCTTTCTGTTAGTTAAGGTCATTATGTCATAACATCTCTATCATTAAGGAGCATTATGGCATCAATAACTATGACACTGACTTCTTTCACACAGCAAAAAGTTTTCAAGCTTCATCCATGGTGAGCATGTTTCAGTATTCTATTAGTTCTTACTGCCAAAAAATAGTTCATAATATTTATATATCACATTTTATTGATCTTCAACCATTCATTGATAGACATTTGAATTGTTCCCTTTTTTTTTTTTTTAGCTATTATGGGTAGGCTAGGAACATTTGTGTACATAGTTTTGAATGAAATGATTTACTTCTTTTGAGTACATCCTAGAAGTTTAATTGCTAGGTCATGGGTCAAACTAGGTCATTTAAACAATAGAATGAGACAACCTGTGGAATCAGATTCTTGCCCCTCTCTAGGGTTCGTTGCTGTTATTGAATTTTGTTGTTTGTTTACTGCTTTTTCTGAATTAATTCTGTAAGGTCTGGATTCTTTGTCCTGGGTAGCCATGAATCTCTACTCATTTATCTAAGTAGAAGCTAATGATTAGACAGAGAACTTAAATTCCCAGAATCAGTAAATATGCCAGTTTTGGTGAGGGATTCTGTGTATGTGTATTGGGGTACATCTTTAACACTCAAAGTAGTTTAAAACTCTGTTTGGACCTTTAATTCCTGCTTGTATAGAGCCTTAAGACTGGTTAGAAGTGAGAGCTAAATTCTAAGAATTTTCTTAGGCATAGGTCTGGATATGTTCATAGTCTGAAGCATATATGTGGTTTTATAGATTCCCAGGAATATGTCAGAACTAGTCAAAGCCCTCTATAAACAATTCATTCCCCAGCTGTTCATTTTAAGCATTTTGGGTTGAATTATCTTTTCCCAAACTGTTATCCATGGTTTCAGGCAGCCATGATTTTAAACAACTGTCTCTGATTGTCTTCAACAAATGTCTTTTGAAGAAAAGACTGTAATTGGAGAACTCTGAGTCCTATCAAATAAAGACAGCTTTGCTAGTGGGATCTACCAGGAAATCACCAGACTGGAACTAGTGATATTTCTCTGAAAATGGGGCTTTGACATTGCTCCAACCCCTTCTGCCCCCTCCAGTTGCTGGCAATTCTGCTGGTTTTCACTGTGATTATGAGCTGTAGGTTTTCAGGAGCACTGCAGATATGAGAGTATGGGGATGGGACCAGAGCAAGTTAGAATGCATAAAACTATTAATTCTTACCAATATTCAGCTATTTTTCTTGAATAAGTGCAGCCTAGATTGTTGTAAGCCTTTGGCTGATTTCCACATATCTAAAAATTTTGATTTGGGCCATTTTTTGCTAGTGTTTTCATGGGTGAGAGGCATTTCAGGGACCTGTCATTGTTTTTGCTGACATCCCTAAAATGCATTTTTATGATGGTGGCACCACAAAGTCTGGGAACTTCATTAATTTTCATCATGGTTTAAATTTCAGTGTTCTATCTTCAATCTTTTTGTTGACAAAGAGTTACAAATAATGGAGAAAACCTGCTGTCATCAAAAGAGTTTATACTAAATTGTGTCTCTTAAGTTTTGGCTCAGACTTCTAGGTCTCTAATCACAGAATAAAACCATCACATGCCAGAGAAGCAGATGACTAAGCAGGTGCTAAGCAGAATAAGTTAGATAGGTTCCTTCTGACCCTCTGTAGGACAAAGTAGCAGGATAAAGAAGAGAGGTAATCATTTACTTTATATCCTAGCTAAAAGAAGACACAATTCAGTTGGCTCTGCTTTCCCTCTAGAGCTCCCTCCTAGGAAAATACCATCTTGTCATGCTATCTCAGCCAGTGTCACATATTTTGCCCTCCCTAATATTGCCTTTAGGTCTTGGACTATTTCCTAGCAGACATTAACACATGGCCTAACCTACCACCCACCTTCCATATCTATCCCTTGCTTCTTGGGCCACCTACTAGGCTCCCATTATTTGGGCAACAATAAAAAAATCAGATAATTCTGTTATCTTTCCTGTTTAAGAACAGGTAGTGCAGAAGGCCTTTAACAGGCCAGATTCAGAAATGCCTCCCAAACGTGCTGCCTTGTGGAAAAATGGTTAAACTCATACAAGGGAATTGCAGGGTGGGAAGGGGGGGAGAGACAGTGGGCCAGCAAGCTGCTGACTGCCTCTGCTGTGACTCCTGTTTGCAATGTCTCTTTCAGAGGCTTTCAAATCTCATTAGTCTCTTGCTACTGCTGACTTGACGAGCAACATCAGGACTGCCAAGTGCGCTTCTGCTTGGCCTCACCAGATGGCCCAAGCCTCTTGGGAGTCAATGTTTATGAGCTCTAGGCAGATCATGGCCTGCTTCCCCCCCACGCCGCCCCCCACCTCCCAACTACCCACCTGCCTTCCCCAGCTGCTTGCCCTCTCAGAGTCCCAGGTATTCCCCTTTGGCATTCTGGACTCAGCTACCAAACACAGTCTGGGGGTATTTGCTGGGGTGGCTAGACCCCGCCCAGCTAGTGGTCTTAAGCCTAACTTCACATTAGAGTCTTCTGGAAAACTTTAAATACCCTGAGGCCTGAATTCCACTCTAGACCAGTTAAGTCAAAGGCTATGGGAGGGCCTGTGGATTCCAGAGGAGGAGACAGCCTTGCACAGTGGTGAGTGGCCAAGCAGGGACTGGCCCCTGGCCACCACGACCCCAGCTCTGCGCCCCTGATACTGTCACTCACGTTGCTTTTGCGTCTGCTCCCCTCTCTGTGTCCAGATTTCCCTAGCCTCCTCAGACTCTCTTTCCTAGACTGGCAATGTGGGTTTATACGCTTCCTTCCAGTATTTTGGAAAGCTTGCTGGAAATTATGCCTTCATAGGTGACTTCAATATATTGATGATAACTATGGAATTGTAAATGGCTTAGAAAACCAAAACTTTTAAAATCCAAAAGTTCATGGAAGAAAAATAATGAGGGTGACTGGCCAACCTTGAATATACATGTTGTTTTAAAGTTGGGAGTATGGCACTCAACTGGGACCCTGGTAACCTTGTCTAAGTGCTGGGTCTCATAACCCCCCCCAACCCTCTCCCCCCAACACCACTCCCCCAATCTGAGTTCTCTGGACAGTGGAGTGGCCTGGTGAGAAATGTCAGTGGAGTTTGTGGTGGCGCCTCAAATACCTGATACCAGGGTAGAGGCTTTCAGGCTTCAGGTGGACCTGACTGCTTGGTTCCTATTAGGCCACAGCCCAGGTGTGATCTGAAGCTCACCCCTAGATGCAGAGGCCAGGCAGTGTCCAAAGAACAAGACAGATCACTGCTTGCTGGTAGGTGGCAGATTTAGCAACCCAGGGAACTTAAGAAGTTGCCATGGGGAGACTCAAGACAAGAGAGATTTCTGTACCTGCCCCTGCTCCCCTCTGACCCCTATCTTAAAGGTTATATAGAGGCTTTTAATCACTTGCGCTGTCTAGATAGTTTTAGCAACACATATTGTCTTAGAGATGTGAACAGCTCTGGGAGCGCAGAGGCAAAGAGAACGCATATTCCAACAACAGGGGAGGGGTGAGAAGCCGCCAGGTCCAGGACATAGATGTTCACATACTTTTAATTGTGTGAACATTAATATTCTGAACACTTGGTAATTGACACTGGGAGGCCAGAGAGGGCCTACGCACATGTAAATCAGCGAACCACAGCACCCAACATGCCTGGCACCGCCCACTGTTCCCAACAGAACTGAGCAGCGTCCTCCAGAGACTACACAGGGGCCATTAGACCTGGTTTCAGGGTAAGTGCTTGTGCGTCTTGCTATGAATGCACATTCCAAATCTGTCCCCCATGCCTGGTCTTTGTTCAGAGTAAGCCCTGCTTATTGTTGAAATAACCAGTTGCTCTTGTTTAAGGGCAACTGCTGCCTTCCTCGCCAACTCTTTGGAGAAGAGAAGTGGAGGTGTGCAGGCAGGATCGGGAGCCTGGGACCCGATGGGGCAGGAAGTGTGGTCTCCAGCATGCCCACTGGCCCGCTGGTGCGCTGTGGCTAGTGAATGTCACCAGCGTCCACTCCTGCCTCCTAGAGGTGAAGTGGAAAAGAAAGAAAGAGAGAAAAGAAGTGTCTCATTCCGTGCTCCCTGGGGTGGGATGAATAATGCCCCACTCAGCCAAGATGTCCACATTCTAACTTCCAGAGTCTACTTATTTTCCTAGATTGTCTGGCTGCGCCCAATGACATCAAAAAGGAGGGTCAGGGTTAAAGAAGAGATGTAACCAGCCAAAGGATGCAGGCGGCCTCTAGAAGGTGGAAAAGGCAAAGAAACATGAGCTTTGGAAGGAACCATCCCCGCATACACCTTGACTTTAGACAAGTGAGACTGATTTTGGATACTCACCTTGAGCATGTGAGGAGAGTTCCTGGTAACAGTCATCATGCCTTGTATAGCTAAGTGTGTGTGTTTCAGCTTTTTAAAAAATCTAATATTTGGATATGGTCCACACTTGCAAAGTTGATAAGGATATATAATGTAAAGGGACCTTCTCTAGTCTATCTCTCAGCCACCATGTTCTTCTCCCTAAAAGAAGGGGCAGTTAGCTAGCTTCTTGTGGATACTTTCAGAGTGATTCTGTGCCTATTCAAGCAATATGCACAAGAATGTTTTGTGCGAAAAGTAGCATATTATAGACAGTTCTGTGCACTTTCTTTTTTCACTTCATGTGAGTGTGGAGCGAATCTGCATCAGAGTCGGCAATGCTGATTCTTGCTCATTCTGAATGACAGCTGATTTCCTTCATGGGTCCATGTCGCCATTTCCAATTATTCAGGGATGGATTTGGGTTGTTTCAAGTCTCTTTCCAAAAGCCACGGAGACCATCCCAGTAACATTGCATTTTGTGCCTTTGTAAGAATAAGTGAGTTTCACTTGCAGCCCAGAAAACCAAACTCTGAACCACAAGGATGTCCATAAAATATAACTAAAATGAAACTCCACAAAAGAGTTTATTGAAGGAGGCCACCAAAGGAATTGGCAGGCCTAACACCCTAAAAGCTGGCTTCCCAAATGGTGAGAATGCTGTGATTCTGTGAAGTGGGGAACGAAGATGAGGAGGTGCGGAATGTGAAAGAAGTTTGGGGGTGCTTCTCACTTCCAGGTCTGAGGAGTGCTGGGCAGTCTGGCTGTGAGTCACAGTGTTTATCTGTATCAGTGGGGAGTGCTTCTACGGGGCCGTAAGAATCAGCAGATGTCTGTTCCTAATACTGTTAATCAACGTCAAAGGGGCATGGAGAATTCTTGTTAGGGATGTCCTAGGCTGCAGTTGGAGAGAAAGGCATTAGGTGCCAGTTAAATAAGGGTTAATCACAAGGAGGGGGAAGGGGAGCAGAGAAGGGAGGGCGGATAGAGTTTAGTTCTGCTTAGTCCTAATTTTCAGCTCTGGGGAAGGAATATTGTTGCAAAATGGAGGGGATCCGGTGGCAGAGCCCACGCATAGGATAAAATCCTGGAAGCGGGATGGGATTCCCCAAGGGCGTGTACTTTTTTTGGGATCTGGCCAGATACTGCTGAGATGCCCACTTTAGAGATCATGCCAATTTAATTCACACTCCCGGCAGGCATGTTCGAAAGTACCCGCCCCAGCCCCTGGCAACACAGTGCATTCTCCAAGGGGATCTTCTCTAACACCGCGATGGGTAAAGATGAGGAGATGTTGATCAACTCCAAAAATGGAGTCTGGAAAAGAACCGGGTCTCTGGGTGAGTTACGAGTGTCTACGCCTGAAGGTCTCCTGTCCTGTGTTCTCAGCAGCTGCACACAGAGGACCCCTCGCACCCACTTGGCTCTTGGCTCTCTTGGGGGTGCCAGAGTCTGACTTCTCCAGCTCCAGCCCCTTCCTTGATGGCTGATAAAATGGAGGGCCTCGTAGCTGCCCGTCAGCGTCTGGGGCATCTGGGGACAGGGTGGCAGCCCTGAGCCGTTCTGCCTGTACCAGCAAGCTGAAGGATGGAGCACCGACTGCCTTTTCAGGGCACATCAGAGCCAGGCCTCCTGATTGCCCTGCAGTTGACACTTATCATCTTCTTCTAGAGATCTGAATAGAAACTTTATATAAGGGGAAGCCATCCAGCTACTCAAACAAAAAGCTTACCAGGTCACCTCTGATGCGCAGAGTCCCATGTGCCTCTCCTCAGATGCCCTCCCCCTCCCCCAGGTTTATTTTGCAAGTAGCATAATCAACCCCAGCTCACCCTCTAGTTAGATGACACTATTCATTTTAGACTTTCTTTCTTCCAAAAGCTTCTTATTTACCAAATGGTTCCCCGAAGGTATCTATTATGATAAGATCAGAGAGTGGGGGAGGGATGGAGACAGCCAGGAGTCTCTTTGCGGGTATAGATACAGAGTTGGGGGAGGGGGGTGAGAAGAAAATGCAGTTTGGGGCCTTATCAGATATTTAGTTTGAAAAACTTCAAATGACTTTCAACTTAGGTGGGGACAAAACCAGAGTTTGGGTTGTGCTCTTTGCACAGTCTTCTTTCTTCTCCTTCCATGTTTGGCTGTTGCAGCCTTGCCTTACTATGAAGACATCAGAGAAATGCCTGACCCAATGGGTAGCAACAGGAACAGGAAACTCATAAAAACAAGTTTCTAATCCCTGGTCCAAAATAGCTCCTCATCTAAGACTGGGTTCCCTGCCAGCATCACCCTCAGAGTACAGCCAAGGGGTGTATGTGTGGGACTGGGTATCTGTCTCCCAGGCACCTTGAAAAGGGGCCCACAAGGAGGTGATAACTGTCTCCAGAGACATCTCTTGATACAAGAAGATGGTGTCCCAGATCAGTTAAAGAATACAGCTGGCAGGGGCTGCCAATAATTTCTCAATGGAGAGTGAGAAAGAGAGAGGAGAGAGGAATCATTGGCGGGGGACCTGCACATTTCCTCCTTCTTCCTTTCTCCAAATAATGATCCCACCTATTGCTTGGCTGGGGCGGCTGCTGAGCCGCTGTGGTGTGAATTTACGAATCATCATTAAAGGAGTAACGGTCGATCTACGTTTGAAGCCTTGGTTATTCGGCTTCTCCCCAACAACCACAAGACTGTTAAGGCTCTGTGTTCAAAAAGGTTTGCTCCCCTCAGTTTGTTCCAAGTGAAGAATGAAGTTAATTTTCCAGGGAACTCTGTGCTCATGATGTCGTAGCGTGATCCTCAATGTGTAGGTAGGGGAATGGGGAGGGAGGACAGAGTCAGTACATCGAGGCCACCTGATGGGCTATGTCAGCCCAAGGCCCTTCGCGGTTCTGTGGGGAGAGCGATGCCTAAGAACGCAGCAGGCAATGCAGAAATAAAGCCACGTGGATAATAAAGAAGAGTTCACACTCTGGGTTTCCATGTGGGCGCATCAAAAGAACACCAAGATGCTCCTTTTAGTCTTTGTCTCCAAACTGTTGAAACTGCTTAAGAAATAATTTCCAGTATTGGTGAGTTGTATGTTCTGTTTACGATGAGTTAGAACTTCTTTTTAAAAAAGATTTATTTATCTTATGCATATACGCTGGGGGTACAGGCCAGAGGCGTGGGGCGGCGAGAGGGTTCACCAGAGACAGAGTGGGGAGCAGAACAGGCAGATCGACGGAAATACACTGCTGAAGGGAGCGGCGGGCGAGGCAGGGGAGGTGTGCAAGCCATGTGGGAATCTCCCCAGCCGGGCGTCGAACTTGCGTCGCCGCTGCAGACAGCCCTACAGCGCAGCGCTTTAACCACTGTGCCACCAGGGAGGACCCTGAGTTCGAACTTTTTAAAGGAGATTTTTACAAAGAACAACATATATAATTTTCATCACAGTTGATGGTATTCTCCCCACCATAAGCATGAAGAATTGGAAGCAAAGAGAGGTTAAGTGACCTGCCCGCAGTCACACAGCTAAGAAGTGGATGCTTGTGTTTGCCTACAGAGCCCGTGGAGCCACCCACCTCCCAGGCTTCAAGTGCAAGTCTCAGACACTGCAGAGATCCTACTGGGGGAGTGTACCTGAGGGGGATTGCCCGAGGCCAGAAGGGTGATGGGAGAACTCAGCTAGAAGTTAATGCCACACCCCTGGTTCCATACAGGTCAGGCAGATTCTCTGAGTTTTTGTGACTCTATTTGAACAGTGAGTCTGATGTTATTACCCCAAAGAGAACTGAGATCAAATATGATTTGGGGGATGCAAAAACCCTTACTAACTCTGGAATTCTAGGCAAGATGCCTGTCCTAGGTCAGCCCCCTGCTCTCCTGAGACTCTGAATTCAGCAAGTGAGCCTGTGTATTTGAAGAAGTTCTCAGGGGGTTCATTTAACCTGTCAGAATCCCAAGACTAAATAAGCTTTGGCAAAATGTCCCTAAAATGCTTTAACATACGCTAAGCTGTTTGCGTGAGCGGTTCCCATCCGTCTAGAACTCATCCAGTTTTAACATGCTCAGATTCTATTTTTTCAGAGTTTATTATTGTCCAGAGGATCCATTAAAAGCAGTAACTCTTAAAGTCACACTGTCTCCAGTGAATTTCCCTGCAGCTAAGTTTCCTTACATAAGGGAAAGGACTCCTTCTAGATGAGGGTCCCCTCAAGAACCTCACTGCAAAGCACCTGTGTTTTCACCTGAGAAGAGAACCTGCCATTTCCAATCATTTTCAGCAGGTGGAGGTGTCCATTGCCTGGAGGTGTGCCCTGCACTGGAAGGGACACCTGGCAAGGGGAAGTGCCAGTGTGTGCTCAGTCCACCGCGAGCACCTGATGGGTGATAACACCCGCCACACGCACACTTAGGCTGAGTCAGGAGCTCCCAGCCCAAGCTCACAGTGGTGGTTGGGTCTTAGACTTTTGTGGGAGGGGGGTGGGTCACAGAAATTTTAAGAACCTGATGAAAGCTAAGAAGACTCTCTGTAAGAATGCATGTCCACAGGAAAAATTTGTGTGTGATTTCAAGGATCCCCAGGTTAAGAATTCCTGAGAGAGAGAGAGAGAGAGAGAGAGAGAGAGAGAGAGAGAGAGAAGGAGGGAGTGGGGAGGGAGGGAGAGAGGGAGGGAGGAGAAAAAAATACAACCTCAATTAACATGTCTTCTAGGTTTTTAATTAATTAATTAAATCAATTAATCAAAACTTAAATTGAGTCCTGGATGTTCAAGCATGTGCAGGGCTGGCCATGGAGTTTGCAGAATCAAATGAAAATATGACGCTGATTACACCCAAAGACCAAGCTATGAATTTTACAAATAGAATGAAGGGAAAGACTCTCCTGACTTAGCCTTCCACTCCTCACTCCCACTCTCTCTTCACTCCCCTCAGACTGTTTCTACTGAAGATATTTCAGTCTCTAAATGTGAGGCCTACTGCCAGGCGCTACCTCAAGAGCTCAGGGGGGAGCGGGTGGGCTGTGGCTCACCTCTTGCTAGAAGCCTGGCCCACGGCTGCTTTCTTCACCCCAGGCCCGGGCAGATAAAGCACCACTCGCAGCGACTGGCCATCTAAGTGGGGAGTGAAAACTAAGGTAGAAAATGGTTTTTCTTTAGGAAGAAACAATGGAAGACCGGCCTAGCTCTGTAGTACCTCAGTCAGTGATTCCCCCAAATGTCTACAGCAGCCCCCCCACTTTGTCAAACTCTTGGTCTCCCGACTCTCTTGCTTCTGGCCTAGAGCTAGAGTTGCCATGGGGGCTTTGGGGAGAACAAAAAGACTAAGGAACTGGAGGTTTTATGGCACATTTACTTTCTGCCCACAGGGATAGACACACGGACATGGGGAGCCTGGGCCCACAGGCTGCTTAAGAACACTGTTTTCTTCTCCCAAGTTATGTTTATTGAGGTAAAGTAGGTTTACATCTTTGTATCTGCTCCAGGGGTGATAGGTACTTTCACACCCTGCTCACCACCACGATTCATTGGGTCCCTTCCCCTCTGGGTGCCTCAGTTTTGCAGTCAAATATTAAGAGTTTATTGTTGGTTTGGTTTTGATGGGTCCTTTGTTACATTTTTCTATATTGCATGTTGGTGAGGTCATCCTATATTTTTCTTTCTCCTTCTGACTGATGCTGCTCGTGTTATTCTCTTTAGTTCCATGCATGTTGTTGCAAAGGACAGCACTTCATCCTTTTTTGTAGCTGAGTAGTATTCCATCATGTGTGTGTATGTATGAATGCATGCATGTATACACACGCACATTTTTCTGACTCTGTCCTTTGGAACTTAGGCTATTTCCATTTTATTGAGAGAGTTGTTGGCTGATCTTGGAGCAGCACAGAAAGATGAGGCTTACTTGAGGGGTGACGAAAAGGACCCTCTTACACCAGGAAAAGCTGTTTTAAACAGGACTCATTGCTTTTCATCTTTGCCTTTCCCCATATTATCTAAACCACAGACAGGGGGCTGAGGCTGCTCTTGCAGCCATTAGCTGGCCAGAATGAATGTGAAGGCTGAACAGTTTGTTTAAAGATGGCTGAGGCAGGACAGGAGGCTGGGCCTCTGCTGGCAGAAGTTGGGGTGGTGGGGTGGCAGGGGGCATCACATCAGGCCTGGCCTGCTTACCTCTGAAAGTTTTGTTTGAGAAAACAAATCCTCCAATATATTTAAACCACTACCTAGTCACATTTTCAGTTACTTGCAGTTGAATGCAGCCCACGCTGACACAGATTCCCTCTGTGCTTTTATTATGAGTCTGGGCTCAGTTTTTTTCAGGAGGGGCGGTTATAGAAGCTGTGGTCTAGGATGACAAGGCAGATGCTGTTGGCACCCCAAATGTCACCTGGGTACTCACCATCTCTCTGTAAGCAGCTCGATTTCAATCTGGCAGCTGGGCCCTGGGGCCTGCCCTGATCACATGTGGAACAGGCTGGAAGGACATCTCAGGAAACTAATGACCCATTTTCCTGGCTGAGCACGCCTCAGGCAGTGCCTCATGGGCTGGTATATAAATACCCCAGTGCCTTTGACCCTCGGGTGGGCTTATTCTGAAGCAGGTTCTACATGGTTTCCTAGGGGCCCTGGAGCAGAATGGACTCCACTTGGACACAGTAGTGGGTGGTTTGATCACAAATGCAGTCATACTCCGCATTGACAATGGGCCACATCTACCTCAGCGGTCCCCGTGTCCAGCCATGGTGTGTAGCAGGCCAAACCATCTTTTGTCCATGCATGTAATTATGTGCTATGACATTCGCATGACAAAATCCCCTAACTATGCATTTCTTGGAAAGTATCTTCTTTGTGAAGTGCTGCCTGACTGCACCTTGAACCAAGCCCCAGGCGTTCATTGTTTTCAGACCCTCAAAGCACAAAAGAAAAAATTTACCTTTGAGACTTGTTTTTACAGACACAGCAATGGCTGGAGGCTTGTCATCAACAACTGCAAGCTGAACTCCACAGCCAGCTGGGACCTGAGAGGCAGAAGAGGAAGGGGTTACCCAGAGGAACGCACCCACAGAAACCCAAAATTCCAGCTTTCTGAAGACAAGCGTCTTCAGACTTCATGTGTGGAGTGCGCTGGGACCGGCCAATGACCCTCAGCCATGTCCACAGCTCTTTGTGCCTTAAACTGTTCACCATCGATAAAATTTAACTCCTGGGCCTCCCTGGTGGCGCAAGGGGTTAAGTCGCAGCACTATGAAGCTACGGGCAGCCACTGCAGCAAGAGTTCAATCCCTGGCCAGGGAGCTTCCCACATGGTGCAGCAGACCTCTCCTGTATCGCCCGCTGCTCCCCTCAGCAGTGTATTTCAGTAGATCCGCCTGTTCTGCTCCCCACTCTGTCTCTGGTGAATCCTCTCACCACCCCCACACCTCTGGCCTACACCCCAGCTCTTGTATGCATAAATAAATAAATCTTTAAAAAATAATAATAAAATTTAACTCCTTTGTTCTTTACCCTGCCCCCCCCCAAACCTTTATGCCCTCATTTCCTTTCTTTATTGGGGAGGTAGATTTGAATTATTCTCTTACCTCCTTGACCATTGATTCACAAATAAAGCCCATCTCTCTTCTCAAAAACCTGATGTCATTATCTGATCTTGGAGGTTGTTAAGGGAGGAAGCTGATTCCCTTCCTTCTCCATTTCCCATCCCTTCTTCCCTTCTAGGGTCCTCCTGAGTCACCTTCCAAAGAAACTACCTGCACTGGGATTTCTGTCTCAGAGCCTGCAGCTGGTGGTACCCTCACCAAGATTCTGGGATGTTAGCAGAGGAGGCTGTGGGGGCAAGAAAGCCATAGGGCCTGGGTGCCCCTGAGCCCGTGTCTGTGCTGGGTCAGCCTGGGCAGGACAATCTCAGCCCTGGTTCCAATGAGCCCAGCAGGGACATCTGGCTGTCAGTCTTCTTGGGTGATTCTTTTCCTCTTCTGCAATTTTCTGTGACCCAGATCTCCCATGGAGTCCCCTGAGCAGAGGTTTCTGTGTGAGGGCCCGGCGGCCAACATCCTGACCAGGGTGGCTAAGGGCAGCTGAAGGGGCTGGCCATGAAAGGCAAAAATCAGAACACCACCCCTGGTTCCGTGGTTTCCAGCTGGATGAAAACCTTCAGTCTCTGGTGAGCTCGCGTGTACCCGAGGTGTTCGGTGCGCTTGTTCTCAGGTTTCCTGCCCGCTGAGGCCGTCTCAGGAGAGTCCCAGGCAGCCTAAGCGATGGCCCGAGTTCTAAGTGCTTTTCGCTTTAAGATGCATAGTTGATTTTTGATTTTTTTGGGTTTTTTTGTTTTTTTTTTAATTTATTTATTTATACATACAAGCTGCGGTACAGGCCAGAGGTGTGGGGCGGCGAGAGGGTTCACCAGGGACAGAGCGGGGAGCAGAACAGGCAGATCAGAAATACACTGCTGAGGGGAGCAGCGGGCGAGGCAGGAGAGGTCTGCCGCACCATGTGGGACTCTCCCCGGCCGGGCGTCGAACTCGCATCACGCGCTGCCGACAGCTCCACAGCGCAGCGCTCAACCGCTGTGCCACCAGGGAGGCCCTAAGATGCATAGTTGAGCTGGATCACAACGCCTCTAATTTTCAGAGATAAAGCTCTGATTTGGAGTGTTCAAATCAGGCGATAGTGACAGAGCTGGCTTCAGAAGCTAGTGAGATCCAGCATCTTGGAATTAGGAGCAGTCAAACCCACAACTCATTTGGAATGTTCATATGCTCTGAATACACACTGCTCAGGGCGTGTTTTTGTAAATGAAGTTCCAGCAGGCCCGTTTGTTTACAGGATGTCTGTGGCCATGTTTGCACTTCAGCCATTTAGCTGACTCGGTGTGGGTCTGCAAAGGGTCTGCAAAGGGTCTGCAAAGCTTGAACATTTACTGTTTAGACTTTGACAGAAAAAGTTTGCTGATCTCTACCCTAAACAACTGCCCAGCATCCTGCCCAAATCTGCCCCTTCAGGGAACTGTCCCAGCCCTGGGCAGCCCTGGGCAGCCCCGCGTCAGCCCCTGGGAGGGTGCTCCTGCACCCCGGTGCCCAGCGGGGCCGCTGCCACGAGCTGATGGACTGTGGCTTCTGATTCAGCACGGCTGGATGGGGCCCTAGTTGGCACTCCCAGCAAGTTCCCCAGGTGTGTGGACGCTGCAGGCCTAAGGACAGCCCTCGGAGGAGCAAGGTTCTAGAAGCCTGGAGCAGGAGGACAAGACACTTTTCACCATTCTTCCTCGCTGCTTATTGTTCTCAGTAAATACTGCCCGCTCCCTACTCCTCTGCTCTCCTTACACCCCCCCCAACATATACCACATAAACCCACACTGGCACATACCACACAACTCCGCACCACACACACAAGCACACGTATAACAGCACACACACACAAACACACATGCATGCACATAGCACATGCACACACAGCACAAACACACACCACATGCAATACCACACACATGGCATGTCTTACATGTAAGTGTACATACCTATAACAGCACACACATGCACAAAACCCCCACACATGCATACACACAGCACAGCACACACATGTACACAGCACACGTGCAGTTACCACACAACACACATGTGGCACATCACATATGCACAAACACACATATGCACACGCCCTACAGTGCACATCACACATACATACACATGTACGGACACACACATGCACACACACAGCACACACTCGCACACCACACACACACTCACCCCACATCCATCACTGCCTCCCATTCTGATGAGCTCTGGTCTTCAGTCTGAGGTGCAGTTTCAAGAGTTAAAGAGCTCTGAAGCCAACAGCAGGAGCGATGCCAGAACTCTAATTAGTCTCCCTTCTTATATTTAGTTTGTGATTAGATAATGCTCGACACCTGTTCACTAGACAGCTCTGGTTCGAGTCTCTTCTATTTTGCTGTCTTGGACATGTGGCTGCACAGACTCGGGCACGGCATGAGTCAGGGAACGAACGCCAAACAAAATAGCTGTTTCTTGGGGATGGGGAGCCCGACAAGGGACTAACAACCACCGGGGCCTCCTCTGAGCCAACCGTGAGGTTCAGGTGGGGAAGACAGCTCTGCTGCTAGAATTCACCCCCAAATTCAGGCTTGGATGTCTCTCCTCGCCTTGGCTGCAGGCTCCTGTGAGCCTTTGACACATGTTTCTCATCTTCAGGATGAAAAGGGAAGCGACTCCAGGGAAATGCTCCTTGCTGGGCTTTAATCAGAGGGCAGGCTGACGGCTTTTACAGAAGTGATCGAAATGATTCTAATTTTGATTTGATTATTCCATTTGTGTGAAGTTGCCTGAAATATGCAGCTTCAGCCTGAGGGGTCCTGGACCTTCCCCTAGATGCTGCAAGCCAGCCAGAAATACCGACTCCATTTTAAAGCCTTTCTTCTTGGGTCCTTGGGCTTTTTATCTACTTGTCAGTGGCTGGAACTGATGGACAGATGTGGGGATGCAAATTCAGCATTCAGGACCCAGAGATGGACATGCGTGTGGGCGGGAAAGAGGCAGTAAGACCCCGAGAGTCTGCCCTCTGGGGATAAAGTGGGAACCGCCATAGCGCAAAGTCTCTGAAATAACGAGGGCAGATATTGTGATGACAGTGCTTGGCTTGGAAATTTTTCTCTTTCCAAAAGCTGTCCTGAACCCAAACATCTCCCAATTCTGACGCACTGTAGAGGCGCTAACACTCGGTCCTCACAGGAAGCTGTGGGAGGTCATTGTTTTAGATCATCACTTAACATACATCCTCAAATTAGGACTCTCTTGTCCTCACTCGCTGACACATTTTGCAACTTGAATTGCAATGACATTTCACAAAATGAAAATGCAGCTTTGGGTGACTTAGTCAGTTGCATTAGATTTAAAATTTTCCACGTTATGTTTTATAGAACGGCGAGGCCACACCCCAGTGTGTGCTGGTCACACCTGAGTGCACCCACAGATCACCAAGCCTGATGGGGTGAGTCCCCAGAGCCTGCATTTGGATTTATTACCAGTGGGAGACTGAGCATTTCTGAGCCCAGGGTGTCAACCCTGAGAGAAGAAAGGGTGGTATCTTGAATTGGCTCCAGGGCCCGCATTGGGCGGGGGTCTAGTCCAAGCAGTGTCTGAATCTTCACCTCCAGGCATCCCTTCACCACCACGCTGTGCAGTCATAGCGACACACCACACAGCTGCCTCATTTCAGGGTCACTGTCTCTGGGTCACCTCCCAAGTGCTCTCTTGACTTCCCTCCAGCATCCCTGAACTCTCAGCCCCCACACAACACCCTGATATTAGACTCCTCCTGACCCTCCTCTGCCCCACATAACCAGCCTTGGTTCCCTGCAGACAACACACACCCTCACATCACCTTAGCTTCACCCAGAGGAGGCTGGGACCCCACCAGGGGTCAGGGAATCAGAGGATGAAAGAAGCAGGGGATCTGTCTAGAACTGGGCAGTCTTGCCCCTCATGTCCTGACTGAAGCTTTTCCCATCACAGTAGAGTGAAGGCCTTAGAACCAACCTTAGAATCACCAACTGGTAGGTGATTCTGATTTATGTCATTATGTACTTGCCACATGGCAAACCTGTACTAGCTCAAACCACAGGTGGCTCAGTTAGTAGCAATGAGTATCTTATCTTATTTTCTGGATCCTACTGCCTGAGGTTAAGATATTATAAAAGGTGGGTCTCTACACAGCGAAATGGAGGTGCAGCCTGTTTCTGTTTGTGTGTACCACATCTTACACAAACACCACATCTGTGTCACAGACTTTAGGCCTATATGGTATATTAGTCAGGGTTCTTGAAGAAATAGAACCAGTAGGATAGATTTAAAAGAATTGGCTCATGTGATTATGGAAGGTGAGAAGTCCCAGGATATATAGTCAGTCCCTTGGAGACCCAGGAGAGCTGGTGGTGTAGTTTTAATCCAAGTCTAAGTTTGAAGATAGAAGACCAATGCTCCAGCTTGAAGACAGGCAGAAGTGAATTCCCTCTTTTTTTTTTCTATTCAGACCCTCAGTGGGTTGGATGAGGCCCGCCCACCTTTGGGAGGATGACCTGCTTACTCAGTCTGCTAATGCAAATATTAATCTCATCCAGAATCACACTCACAGATACACACAGAATAATATTTAAGCAAGTACCTCCGCACCCTGTGACCCAGGCAAATTGACAAGTAAAATAAACCATCACAGATGGGCTAGAATTTTAAGACACCCTCTTCCTTCTGTATTCCTCGAGGCTTCTCTGGAGAACAAACTTCAGCATTAAAAGTAAGCAAATTCACCTGCAATATCCCCTGTGTATAGACTCTTCCTTGAGGGTTTCAGAAAAGTCCCAGATAGGACCCTGATTCATCTGGTTCTGTTCAAGTACCCATCCTTGGGGTGCTCACTAAGTCCCCAGGGAGGGGACTTTCAACTGGCAAGCTTGGGGTATAAGCTAATCCCTGTGATGAGGGCCAGAGCTCCTACACTGGGACACAGAAACCACTAGAACTGATGAGTCTGAATTCAGCAGGTTGGTGAACGTGGTCTGAGTTCTTGTACTTTTTTATTTTAACTAGCCTCTAACTGAAATTGAGCATTTTCTTTAATAAGGAAAATTATTTTAAGCATAAATTTCTGTAGTATTAACAGTGCCTCTGCAACTTTGAAGCCAATAGAAACCACAGATATATTTTTGATCACTTTACAGTTCAGAGAGATATCTCAAAACTGTTCATTAATCACGACCCTAAATGTACCATAATATTAGGCCCACCCTTAGATCTTGTCACCTATTGCATTCATAAGGAAACAAAGATTTACTATATCATGGATTACTCTCTTTCAATATAACTGGCTCCCTTTGTAACATTATGTATATTATGAATTTCAAAGCATTTTTCTGGAAGGGTTTGCAGGCTTCTCCTGATGGCCAAAATGAAACAGGAGTTAAATTTCAATCCCTAGACAAAAAGAACACATTATCTAACTTATCTTTTAAGGCTTGTTTTTATAGATACAGTAGATTTTGACACCCACCTGCAAATGAGACAACCTAGTCATGCCTAGAAATGGGTCTCCAGCCAGCTAGAACTAAAAGAACGAAAAGAAACAGAGAAGGGAGTGCTACTTAGACTGCATGAGAGGTGAGGGACCCATCAATAGGAGTCCTAAGGATCCACTTACTGAAAAATCCCACCATATTTCTCCATGTCTGGACCAATTTATAACTAGCCAATTGAATTTTACCAAGTCTCACAGCTCCCTATTCCTAATTTTCCCCTTTTGCTCCTATAACAGTCTCTTCTCACTTCAGATGAGGGAGACAGATTTTAGCCTTACATCTAGGCTTGTAATAAACTCTCTTTTCTCAAACACCATAGTATTGGCTTTATGCACTTTGGGCAGTGAATCCTTCTTATATCACAGAAAGGACCTCTCCACCCTCAAACTGACTGAGTCACATGGGATGGAGGGGAAGGCAATCCCTGTGAGGAAGCCTTGTAGACACAACAATGGAGCGGATAACTCCCTCTCTTCTTGCTGGCAGGACAAGAGAATTTTTGCATTAATTTGTGTCTTTCTGTCCTTATTGAAAACTCACTTTACATCTACTTCTGGGCAAAGTGCTGATTTCAACAGTGCTTCTCTCAAATTCGGTGTGTGGGGAGATGGGTTAAGTCATTTTAATGTAGAGGGATTTATCCTTAGACATTTATGAACCCCTAAAACTTGCCGCCACTTGGCGAAGAATCCAGTATGGGACTGAGGGCTCTGCTGGCTCGCTCTTCACTTCTGGGTGGGAAAGAGGGGTCTACAGTGTTTATATGACTCAAGATGGCAATTGCCCCTCACCGACCATTTCAGATACAAGTATATTTCAACTTTTTATTTTTCTGAAAGATTTCCTTTTTTTGATTCCTTTAAGCTGACCCACAGAGGAACTTCTGAAGATAGTGATTCTTCTCTCATTTCCTACACAGGTACAGGAATGTTCATTAAAAGACACAGGTGTGGATCTTTGTATTTTTGAAGAATTTAAAAATTCTATTTCCAAATTTTACTGTGGGTGACTGAGCTTTCCTGTTACCAAAGCCTATTGTTTCAAGATAGCTCTCAACTGGGGATGATTTTGCCACCAAGGGGCCATTTGACAATGTCTGGAGCTAGTTTTTGTTATCAATACTTGGTGAGGGGTGGGGTGCTGCTAAACAACTTAACAATGCACAGGGTAGTACCCCAAAACAATGATTTCTCATCCTCCAAATATCAACAGAATTAATGTTGAGGAATCATTTCAGAATTTCATGCTGAAAATATCACCACATCTTTCTTAGCCATTTACAGAGGCCTATGCTAAAGCATCAGGAAAATCAAATAAAACCAATGTAATGACAAATCTGCTGTTTCAGAGAAAGGAATAGTTATAGCAAGTTATAGTTGAAAGTGGTGACCCTCTTAAATAAAATTCATTTCTTATAGAAAGAGGATGGCTACTGATTCAGAGCAGAAATAAAATGAAGACTATTTCTTTCTACAGCCTTATGCTATTGAATTACAGAGCTCCTATGGTTTCCATTTTATTGGGTGGGTCTCTTTCATTTATCTCTGTATATGTCTGTCTGTCTGTCTCTCTTCCTTCTCCTCATCCTCCTCTTCCTCATCAGCATCTATCACCTACCTATCATCTATCTGTCAAGAGCAATTAGCTTTGGCAGGACAGAATGAGCAAATTTCTCTTTGGGGCCAAACTCATGAGTCCTGTTTACGCTGTGAAGCAGGATCTAGCTGTGGGATTCTTTTTTCTAATCTGCAGTGACTGGAGGGGCCAGTGAAGGCAGACCTTTGCCTTCAGGATTTGGGAGGCTTTCTCTCCTTACCATTAAGCATTGCACAGCACAGGAAGCTCCAGGCCTGTTCCCTCACATCTTTTCCAACACTGTGCTCCTGTGGTGGCTCGTGGGGTAGAGGTCCAAGGGAATTGGTTGGTTCAGCTCCTGCTAAAATAAAACAACCCAAAATGAAAATGTGAGACAGATTCTGGGCATAGAACCTTTGCTGTCTTCCCTCATTTTTCAAAGTCATGAAAATGCTGCCCCCTTTTTGCCATCCTATGCCCACAGGCAACCTTTAATGTTGATTTAATCTGACTTCATTAGGTAGACAAGAGATGGGGGGGTGGCAGTCAACTTAGAAGCGCCCTGGAATCTATGGCCGGTAAAGACCTCCAGCTGCTGGGGTGGGGGGCAACAGGTGGCTGCTCCTCTCTTCCAAGGGGCTGTTCCTGCCAGTGGATAGTTCGGTCAGCTTGCAAGCAGTTCAGACACGCACTCATTTGCATGTCTGGGGCAGAGCAGAAGGAGGAATTTGGAGGTACCTGAGAGGAGGGCGGGGAGATGCAAGAGCAGTGGAAGCGAGGTGGTGAAGGGTCAGCATTTCTACCACGCCTCCCACTCCCTACTACTGGGTGGTTTGACCCCTCTTAGGGGGTGGGGCTGGGCAAGAAGCCGTGGGAGGTGAATCATGAAAGATTTGAGACCGTTGCACCCCCAGATGACGGGGCTGCCAGGGGGCTCGTCTCTATTCTTCCTTCACAGCTCTGTGCAGCTTCAGAGTTCCGGCACCCCACCCCCTGGCAGAATTGGTCAGGTTCATGCGAGGAGGCCTGATGTAGAGACCAGAAGGAGGCCTGAGAGAAACTGTCACACCTCCAGGAAACCCTAGAGTGGTCTTGGGGTGGGGCTGCTGTGGGAGGTGTGGTCTGAGGGCCGCTGTGACGCTGTGTACGCCTTGGACTGATGGCCCATGTTGGGGACCTGCAGGTGAGGGGTGACCCTCCCTGTCCTGGGGCTCTCCCATAGGACTGGGGACTCCCTGGGCCAGTGAGTGCAAGAGGATCTGGAGACAGAAGTCAACAGAGTACAGAAAGCAGAATATAAATCAGGATCAATTGGTAACGTTGTCTTAGTCTGTTTGGGCAGCTTTAACACACCATAGCCCATAGCTGAGAAGTCCACGGTCAAGGTGCAACAGGGTGGGCCTCAGGAAAGGGGCGTGTCCCAGGACCCCACCCCCACCTCAAGCCAGAGAGATCCCAGACACCTAGGACTACGAATCCCAGAATGCCATCATCACCGAAGGAAGGATGCTGAGGACTGAGGGCGGAGTTAAGGAGAGGTTTGGGGACTTAAAATACCAGACCTGGGGGGTTGGAGAGCATTTTGGTCTGTGATGTGGATTTGCCAGAGTTTTTCCTGAGTAGGCGATAAGATTCTAGCTCAGCGGAACTGGTAGGACGCATTCACCAATTTATTCTTTATCTTTTTTTCTTTCCCTTTTTGTAAATAAACCCTTTTATTAATTTTATTGCGTGTGTCTGCAGTTGAGCCTTTTAAGTACCATTGAAGTGCATGGGTGAGAACCCAGACAGGCACCCCATGGGGTTGCCCTGTAACAAAGGTGCTGGTAGATTTGGTGTTTAGTGACATCACATGCTGGTTCACAGATAGCTGACTTCCCCTGTGTCCTCACGTGGTAGAAGGGGTGAAGGAGCACTTTGGGGTCTTTTGAGTGGACACTCATCCCTTCATAAAGTTTCTACCCTCATGACCTAATCACCCCTAAGTCCCACCTCCTAATATCTTGGGGGTTAGGATTTAACAGATGAATTTTAGGGTTATACAAACATTCAGTCCATAACAACTGAGGCTGATCGTGTCACCTCCCTCTGATGGGTTTCATTTTTCTCTGGTCCCCCCAAATTTGTGCCACCCTTGCATTCCGGGAGATAGAACTTGGTTAAAAGGGTGGCATGAATTTTATGCTAAAAACTTGAGACGGGTTTGGGCTGTGGGATGCAATAGATTTCTGCACCTTTGGGGAAAGAAGACATGGTGAGGTGTCTGCAACTTATTGTGAACTTTTACTATCAAAGTTCTTTCATTTAGTTAGCAGGCATTTATTCATAGAGCACCTATTTTATGTGATGTCTGGGGATGCAGATATGGATCTGATGTAGTCCCTACCTTCACAGGGCACACAGCCCAATGGGTTAATGAGAACCCATGGCCGAAAACAGGTTACACATCCAGCATATCACATGCCTTGCTCCAGCCTTCTATCCTTCTGCCTTATTTTCAGGGAAGCCTGTGTGGCTTGGGGGATAGGGACACAGAGAAAATGTATTTGCACAGATATGACTCAATTTTACCAGTTCAAAAAGACTTACAGTAGCAGAAGAGCCTCAAAATGGCCCAAAGCAGGAGGAGGTAAAATTGATGAATGCATAATTCTAGGTTGAATGGAATTTTCAGAGGTCTAAAGATTACTGAAAACTATTCTCGTGCCTGTTTATCACTCCCATGCAGTGAGGCCAAAGTTGCCAAGGGGTCACACACCATCTGCTTCTCTGTCACCTTTGTCAAACCCGATGGTTGGTTTGCTTTACAAAGAATTGCAGTAGCGGAAAGGGCTCTGGTCTCTTCAGAGAGAGTGGGTTCCCTCACTCTGAGAAATTTAAGTAGTGAAGGGACATAATTGGAGCCCTTTTTAGTGTTACTTTCTTTGTGGTGGTTGTGATTATTTTTAAACCTTGAGAACCACAGGCTTCTATCAACACCTGGCAATTGTCTGCAAATTTTGTGGGTAGAAGGGCATGTAAATTTGGAAGAAGAGAAAGTCTATGTATTTCATCAGATTCTGAGGCAAGTCTATCACTAGTTCCCATCACCGATTCTCAAAACAGAAGCAAAGCTTTGGAACCTCCAGACTGGGCAACCACAATTTCTTATCCATTCTCTGCAGAACAAAGGTGGTGGCCCTTTAAGACACCAGGGTATGAATACTGTCACCTGCAACTGGCATGATGACACCACAAGCAGGGACAGAAATAGAAAGGCAGGAGGGGAGAGGATGCTGCAGCTGTCAATTGCAATTCAGGAGAAGAAGAAGAAGGAAATCGTAAGATAAGAGTGGAACAAAAGAATGAAATTTCAGTACTTCTTGACCTTTGGAAATTACTTGAAAATAACTGAATTTTCTGTGGCATGTGGTTGAGTTCTCCTGTATCTTCCCCTTTGCTAGTAGACGTTTAGACCTTTGAAGACTCAGACTTGTGATGTCAAGGATAGGGTAGAAAAGAAAGTGGGAGTCACTCATTTAGGGGGTGTTTGGTGAGGAACTGTTCAATGCTGGCTGCTGTGATGGGAGCATACTGCTCAGGAATCCCCAAGTTCAGTGGGGAGGAAAAACACACACAGGGAACTAAGATTGGTGTGGAGGGGCAGGGAGAGGGGTGGAAGCACGGAGAAGGGCATCCCCTCCATTCTGAGATGATTTAGGAGGGGTGCTAGCAGGCAACACTATTTAAATCAGGAATTAAAGAGGAGGAATGGGTCCAGCGGACTGAGTTTTGGGTGTCGGAAACACAAGAAGGACTCCTGATGAAATGTACAGGGATGAGAGAAACAGCAAGATGTGGAACCAAGACCACAGGGGCCGAACGATACAATCTCAAGGAGAAGGCTATGAGCTACCAGATTCTAGAGCTGGAGAAATGAGCTAAGGCCAGATCACGAAGAGCTTGGCTGCCTCTTCCATCTCCCTTCTGATGACCCTGCACCAGCCTGCTTTTCCACGGCTCCTTCTACTCTGCCATGAGCTTCAGCTGAAGGGGTTTACCCAATAAGTCCCAAAATGGCGTGTATTTTAGGGGGATCTGATCGCTAGCCCAGCTTGAGAGAAAATGCAACCGGGGAAATTGTCTGCTTCTTCCTTTGAAGGCTTTAGAAGCTCTTTTGAAGGCGAAATGGCACTGATTGTTATGACGGCCTCTGTCGGAAGCCAGTTCTCCATGGAAGAATTCTTACACAGCTTTGCACACAAAGCATTCCTATCTTTGTGCCAGATCTCCTTTCAAGGATGTTTGTTTAGTGAGAAGTCTTGGAATGTCTTCCTCTAGGTCAAAGAACAGGCATATTTACTGTCTACTAGAAAATATTTGGGTTCCCTAAGCTCAAGCTTCCTCTTTTATAAGGCGATTCTCTGTGTGTACAGGGGTCATCCGGCCACCTTCATGTCACTCTGGGGATGGGGCTTGGGGACTCTGCAAAGGCAGACACTGGCTATGGCTACTGCTGGATAACAAAGTCCTTTGTCTTTGACCCAAGAGCCTGTGTCTTTTGCCACATAGGTGAAACTGGCCAGCTGTGTGGGTCAGCTCATGCTGCTATAACAAAGTACCACCAGCTGGTGGCTTAAACAACATACATTTATCTCACAGTTCTGGAGGCTGGATGTCTGAGACCACGGTGCCTCCTGACTGGTAGGCGGCAGCTTTCTAGCTGTGAGCTCACATGTCAGAAGAGAGGGAGAGTGCTGGTCTCTTCTTTCTATTCTATTCCTCCATCTTGAGGACCCCACCTTCATAACCTCATCTAAATCTAATTATCTCCCAAAGCCTCCACCTCCAAATACTATCACATTGAGCTTCAACATATGAATTTGGGTGGGGGAAGAAAGACACAAACATTCAGGCTATAACGTCAGCTAACCTGTTTGCTAGAAAATAGGGCAAAGCCTTGGACCCCCTATAGGTCTGGGAAGCTTCCTTCTCCAGTCCTCTGAGGAAGGAGGAATCATTCCTTATCTCTGACCCCATGACACTTTATCTTTATTCCTGTGATAGCTCATGTTCCACTGTGGAGATTTATTACGTGCTGGCCTCTTCTGCTGACCTGTCCGCTTGGCCTCAAAGGGATGGACTGCATCTTCAATTGTCTTGTTTTTATGTCCCCAGAGCATAGTACCATATTATGGGGGAAGCATAAGAGATGCTCAATAAATGTCTTTCAGTTATTCAGTTAGATGCACACTGATTCTGAAAAGAGGGGGTAACCATCCTGTTTCAGGGTGGCTGACTTCATGCAGATGAGCCCCAACTCAAGATAACCTGCTAAAGTCCCTCTCCCCTTGTCTGCAGAACTCAATGCTGAGTCACCCACAACCAGCCACTGCCCTGGCCCTTGAATCAATTTCAAAATATGACACTTCCCGAGGCAGGAGGCAAACTTTCCAAGTTCAAGCCCCAGGAAAATAAAAATAAGTAAATAAGAATTCAACACCAGATGGCCTGAAAGGACAGAGCTGGAGTGGAGGATTAACTGGCTGGTAGTAAAAGCTGTCATTACAGAGTGTCATCGTTGGCGGGTTATTTATTAGCTCTTCCCTTTAGATACCAAATGTCAAATGTGTTAATGCACAGAAACCAAGCCTTCCCCTCCCAGCTGCTCTGGTGTCAGGCTGCCAGCTGCATTGTCTCCTTCACAGGACCTGCCAGGAGTTTAGCATTCATACGTCAAGTTATGCAGACCATATTGCACGTAAAAAGGCCAGATGAGGCCAACTCAGCCTAATTATCAGCTTGTCAATCATTATGCTGCATTGTGCATGGAATTGCTTTCTCCAAATCTTTGTTCTCTCTCTGAGCCCACACCTCTTTTCTGCCCCAAATGGGAACGTATGGTTTATTCCCCCAACCGTTGCCTAGAATCAAAGAGGTGTATCTACCCACTCGGTGCTCGCGGAGGCTTAGTGCACTGCAAAATGCCCGTAGTGAGAACTACTTTGCCTATGGAATGGTACTTTGTTTAAAGACTGCCCTTAATCATTTCTCTCTCTCTCTCTCTCTCTCTCGCTCTCTCTCTCTCTCACACACACACACACACACACATACACACACACACACACACACACACCCTAAATTAATTTTATAATTTCATCCTATCTGCAACTAAAGCATCACATTTAACTTCAAGTAGCCAAATACTATATTACATACTCAAAGAACAACCACAACCCTGATCAGAATTTGAGGCTCATCCCCATTGCTCAGGAGAGCTGGAGGGAGCAAGTATTCCTGGAGCATCCCCCTTGCACAGCACCAGATCGCCTGGGAGGCGCCTTGAGCAGGGAGCTGCTCTGGAGCCCGCAGGCGCAGGGGAGATGCGGGGCGGGCACTCCCGGGCTGTGCGCTTGCCAGCTTGTATGTTGCTCATTACTCAAGACCAAATGATTTGGGGCAGAATAGAGGCATGGGCAGAGGAAAGGGTCTCTGAAAATCTCCTGGGTCCTGATGATTGGTTCCCCATTTTGCAGGTGGAGTTGCTGTCTGGGGCCACGTTCGGTGTTTGATGTTAAGAGGGCCGTGATAGGAGCACCCTGAAGTTGCACCTTAGGTCTCTGCAGTGTCTGGCGCTGAGCCTTGGAGGAAGAAGCCTCCCGTGCATGTCAATGTTGAAACTGAAACACCCCAACTGACTAGAGTTTTCCACCAACAGGACCCCTAGTGGTAAGAAGGCAAAGGAAGGTAAGAAGGACAGTGAGTTGAAGGGCATGCGCCTGTCCTCAGGAGAAATTCACCAGGGGGGCAAAACACGAACAGGTACAGTGCCACAGAAGTAAGAGGCGAGGGTTCCAGGAATGTTACATGAGGGACGCAATCGCTCCGCAGCGAGGGAGGCAGAAGCTCTGAGTGCAGGCAGAGGAGGTTGCAGGACCTGGGAGCTTCACAGTAACGTGGGGCTTTGGGAGGGCCTTGAAGAAGCGCAAGAATTTGGTAGACTAGAGAGTTGGCAGGCGGCCCTAGGAGGGGGTGTGATGCTGCTAGAGAGCAGAGGCAGGGAAGTTGACATATTATTGGGGTAAAAAGGGACCCAATAACGACGTCCCTTGAATTCTAATTGCCAAGTAGGATAAAAAAGTAAGGGGGGGGAGGGGAGTTGTTTAAAAAAAAAAAGATCCGTTTTATTGCCAAAAAATCTAGTGCGACTGAAGGATGTGTGTTGTACTGACTGAGGGGGCTGGCCTGCTAGCCTGCTCCCAGGTAGTCAGGGACCCCCGCCCCTCTCCCCGGGCCTCCCTGTGGGAAGGTTACCTCTAAACACACGGTCCTGGGTCCACCCAGTAGCAGCTTGGCTCCCAATTAGAGGGCAGAGGAAGGAATCAGCTATGATGCCCTGTCCTCCCAAACCAACGGATCAGAGTCACTCCTCCCCCAGGAAATGGAAACCAGGTGTGGGGAGACCAGATCCCCTGAATAAGATGGCAAGTTGGCTGTTGAATTGGTCAGCTTAAGTGTAGCCAAAAAAAGAGTTCCTCACTGACAAGCAAAGGACTGTGGTGTGTACTTTGAGCACTGGGGACCCCTGGAAATGTCAGAAAGTGGTGTAAGCAGCATTTGGGGGAGACTAATCTGCGGTGGCAGTGTGGGCTAAGTGTGGGCTGATTTCCTGAGGAGACACTGTAGGAGAAAGGCTGGCAGGAGCGGGTTCCCAACTATTGCAGGAAAAGCCCCAACTAGAGGGTCAGCTGTGGGGGGCCAGGACCAACATGCACAGGCAGAAGGAACAGGATCTAGTGGGGGGGGTGAGGGGCAAGAAGACCAGGCAGCCAAGGGGAGCTGTTTCGTGCCCGGATGACTGGAAGAAATGTGCCTCAGAGATGAAGGTGTTGGGCGCAGGGCGACCTGTTATGAAGTGGAGAGAATCGTGCATTTTTGCATATTTGAAAGTGATAATGGACCATCCCTACGTTCCTATGGGACTGGGATGCAAGAGATAGGGAGGAACTCTGAAGGGGGTGGGTGGGCAGGAGTCAAGTGTTGTAGAATTCAGGTTGGATGAGACAGATCGGAAACCATTAAGTGTGGTAATTGGAATGTGATCTTTACATGGAAAAAAAGATTTCAGATTCTCTGTTTCCCGAAGAGAAGCCGATGCAACCTGGATCTGGCATTTTTGATTCAGCCTGGTGGCATAATTATGAGTAAGGACACAGCATTGTCCATTTTATTTGTCATTTTCTCCTCTATCTCTTCAGTATGGAAATGAAATGCTAGTTTATAGCTTCTCCTGATATTACCTCTGGAAAAATTGTGTTTCAGGATCTCATACAGGGAGGAGTAAAAGCGAGTCATTTGTCAGAAGTGAAGGGACTTCTTGACCTAGGAGAGTAAGCTGGTGGAGTTCCAGAAATTCTCATTAGTCATTTTTAATGCTGGGGGCTTTCTGAAGTGGGTATTTGACACAAACATTTAATGGGAGTAAAGCAGGTGAGACTTGGGAATGGGCATAGACTGAAAGGGGTTCAGAGATTGAGTTAGAAATATTTGATATTCATGTAATTTGATAATCTGAAAAAAACAAGTGATTGTTATTTCATTAAACAGAGCTCCTGTAACCCTGTTATATTAGTCAGGTTTCTCCAGATAAATGGAATCAATTATCTATTTATCTAGATACAATATAGAGATTTTTGTATGTTATATATAGAGAAATAAGAGATTTTTATTTATTAGATAAATAGATGTATAGATAGGTAGGGAAGAGAAGATTATTTTAAATAAGAATTGCCTCATATTATGGAGGCTGCTGTGTCCTACAATATGGCTGCCATCTGTAAACTGGGAACCAGGAAAATGGTGGTATAATTCAGTCTGAGAGAACCAGGCTTGAGAACCAGGAGTGCTGATGTCTGAGGGCAGAATCAGACAGATGTCACAACTCAAACAGAGAGAGCCAATTAACCCTTCTCCACCTTTTTGTTCTATTCAGACCCTCATGGAAACTATTTTGAGTCAAGCAGCCTCCATATTGTCTCTAAGCGGCCATGTTGAGATCTGTAGGTAAAAAAAGTAAGCAGACTGACTCAGCAGCCTGACTCAACTCCCTATTGGCGGCTACAACAGAACACCCACTCTGCGTTCTCCTTCCAATGAATATGAAAGAACAGCAACACACTGTTCTCTCCTTATACATGACAGGAAAGAAATAGGAAGGCTGATTTTTACAAGGACCCTACACTGAAACATTCTGTCGAAGCTTCCTGTCAACCTAACCCAAATTTCAAGCAGATGAATTAAATTCAGATCACCACCCTACTCGAGCCTTTAAAGTCTCCCGTCTGCCCTGTCCCTGGTGGAACACACTTGGAACCACCCCTCAGTTGTTGACCTTGATTATGACCCCTATTTTGGATAAAGGCTTCTGGATTCTGACACCCTCAATGGAGTGGATGATGCCAGTAGACTCTACTCAGACTGCCTACTCAAATGCTAATCTCTTTAGGAGACACCCTCACAGACACACCCTAATAATTTACCAGCTGCCTTCACATCCTATAGTCCAATCAAGGTGACACATCCTATTAGCCATCATTGGTGCTATAAAGATGTTTTGTATGTGTTTCCAAAGTCTAAAACAGTTTTTCATATTATTCATGAGAAATTCCCTTCAGATCCTGTGGTGTACTCTTTTCAGTAATTTTAACTGTGGTCAATTTTCCTCCATAAAAGATTGATTTGGGTTTTGGAAAATAGCAAAGAGAAATTCAGAGTCAAGCCTCTGTAGATGGTTTTTAGCACTTGAAGCAAAGTGAATTGTGTAAAATGAAGACAGATCTGGGAAGTACTGTTTGGGATCAGTAATGAGGTAGTCAACAGTTGGCATCTGGTTTCCTTCAGAGACTACTCAACTGGCTCGGGAAAGCAGTGTCTAAGGAGAAGATCCCACAGTGATCCACCAGCGCAACCACTCCCAAAGTGACCCTTTAGAAAAGGGACATCTTGCCCAGCTTAGAAGAACTAGACAAATACTACAAGTCTTTCTTAAGTGTTTATGTGAATAAATCATTATCTGTTTTAGCTGTTGTCTATGAGGCAACACTCATTATGTTTGGGGGATATTTTCATGACGTTGACTGTTGGTAAAAGAAATTGTGTTTAATTATTTAATTTTCATGATGCCACATTACTAAAATGTGCTCCATAGCAATGGTTGTCTGGGAGCTAATGTGTGTGCAATGAACCCTCCGTGGCGACGAATCTAACAGCTGTGGACTTGATGTCAGAGGTCCATGAAGTACTAATTTATCACTTTGCTGAAGTAGGATCTTTGCTCAGTGGGCTAAGAAGTTGGTGAGTGTATTTGAGTGTATATGAGTGAGGGGTGGACAGGTGATAGTACTAGCTCATCCCCTAAATCCACCTCTTAAGGTAACTTGTTCTTGAATTCTGACTTTCATAGGAAAACATCATTTGTACCGATAAAACCCTATTTCATTGTGGAAAGACTCACCTGCAGGGGAAACCTGGGCCGGACTGTTGTCCTATTTCATCATTTGGGAATCAGAGTACATTTCAGAAGATGTCCCTGAAGCATACACACACATCTTTGCACACTTCTTCTTTCAAAAATATAGTAAGTGCAAGAGGTGGCTTCTCTGTCCTGGAATAGAGTAACAAAACTGGTTGGGATCTTGGAGAGCATTTGCCTTATTTTAGAGATAGGAAATGGGGTCTCCAAAAGATCACCTGACTTGCCCAGCTTCACACTGTGGGTTTCTGCTGAAGCCCACAGGCCTTCCGATCTCCCGGCTTTTTCCACTGCACTGTGTTCTCACGTGATGCTCCTTCCACCCCAGCGTTCTCTGCTTCATCGCAGGAGCTGTGGAAGCTAAGTGCCAGCTCCGCTGCTGCTGCGCCCACCTGAGCTCACCCACCCGTGCAGGCGTTGGTGTGGTCAGCAGCCAGGAGCGATGCAGTGGAAATTCCCTGCACAACCCAGAACAGAGGACAGTGTCTGCTTTCAATGTATTTTTAAAAAGAGTCATGTACACTGGCCTCATGTAAAAATCAGCTCTTTTTGGGATTTGCTTAGCAGTCCTTCTTAGAAACTTGAAACGAGAACTTTCCTGAATCAATATTTCCTTCCAGGTGAGTTGTAAAATAAGGAGGAAAGGGGAGGTGCATGCATGCCATGTCCACAATAGCACCCCGTCTTCAGTCACGGCAGAATGACCAGGTGATCACAGTCCAGTCCTTCCCATGAGCCCAAGGGTGGCTTTGGAGTCCTTCTCCACAGGTAACCACTACCAGTCAGTAAGAAATGATGCACCAGGTGATAACCAGCTGCCAGTCATAACATGCAGGTTGCTCCGGTGGGGCTTCTCATCTCTCTCTCTATATAAGGTTTTATTGGTTGGGAACAATATGTCTATAGTTATGGGCACCCTACCTGAGGTGCCAAGAAGGCCCAGGGCAGGTTCTCGGTGATCCCGGAAGACAGGTAAAGGAGGAATCCGGGAGCCCTCGGGGGCTTTTTCAGGCTTTTAATTAATGATCTTTCTGCAGCATTTGTAGAGAGGCAACCAGGCGCAGGGCAGGCAGGGAGGCCTGGGGGTCAGGAGGCGGGCAGGCCCCTCAGCCCCTGGCGAATCTTCACTCTCTCTGGGCCCTCTGAAGTCTCTCGTGGTCTCTGCTGCAGCCCTCAGTCCTCCGCCGCCACGCCCGGTTCTCCACTGCTGACTCTGCTCTTATAGGTTCGGCCTCCAGGCCCCGGTGTGCCCCCTCACACACGCCCACACCCTGCTTCAGGTGCCCGCCATCAGGCATGCGTGTAGGACCACAGGGGTCGATCATTAATGCTAATGACGGGAGGGCAGAGAAAACCTGATCACCTTTACTTACCCGTGCATAGGGAAGATTATGACACCAGGGTTTTGAGAAAAGAAACAAGCTTTATTGCAAATTGATTGGCAAGGAGGTAGGAGATAAACTCAAATATACCCCCCTATTAAGAAGGGAAATGAGGTGAATATAGGTTCAGGGGGCCAGGGTTGAGAACAGGGAGTTAAGTTTTATTGGCTGCAAACTGGTTAGGGCTAACGAAACACGGTGTTGCCTGCGTTCACTGACCAGCCCCAGGGTGCTTCATACAGGAAGTCTGAAGACGTTTTTCTTCAGATAACTGGAGTTTTTCACTTCCTTTGGGGGCCTGGTCTCTGGGTAGCCCCCATCCTCTGTGTTTGTTTCTTTCCTCCAGTTGACCTGGGAACTCAGCTCAAAGTTAGTCCCTAAGACTCAAGGCTCCAACTACGTCTATAAAAGCAAGTCTCAGAGAAAGACTTAGTCACATTTTCTTTTCTTTCTTTTGTGCTCCTAGTTTCTGAGACCCATTAACCATTTAGCCTTGGTTATAGTATATATCAATATACTATATTGATATGTGACAATAATGATGTGATAAGAATAACATTTATTTACTATGTTATTTACTATGAGTCTGTGAAACCCACTTCAAGTCAAACAGGCTCCATCTTACCTCTAAGATGTCATGTTGAGACTTCTGGGTAAACGAATCAGCCTGACTTGACTCTCTACTGATAACAATTTAAGAACAGCAATGCCCTGGTCTTCTCCTTACTGATGATTAGAAAAGAAACAGAGAGGCCGTCTCTGTTGGTTTTTACAAAAGACCCCACACTCCAAGTTTCTGTCTGAACACTCCTGTCAACCAATCCAGAAGTTTCAAGCAAATGACCTAAGCTTAGTTAGATCACTCCCCCTGCCCCGACCCTGGTGGAAAATATTTTGGGGCCACCCCTTGGTTATAGATGGGATCATGATCCATATTCTTAATAAATGCTTTCTTGATTATACTACAGCCTGGTTTTTCCTTCAATGCCAATCTTTTCCATGCACTAGGCCCTTGCTGAACAATTTACTGATATTACCCCATTTTTTTCATTGCAACATTATACATGTATTTTCATTTCACAGATAGTACACATGAGGCAGGGCAAGGTTAAGTAATGGGCCTAAGATCTGGGACTTGTAAATAGAAGACACATGGACTATTTACCTTCTGAGGTGCACTTTTAATCGCTTTGCTATCTTTGCATCCTCTTGAGGCTGACAGCACTAGTCTTAGATCCACACTCACACAGAGGTGCCCGGAGCTCCCTTTCCATCACTTCTGTCTCCATGCCTCTGCTTTGCCGGGCCTCTTCTGGACTGCCATCTGTCATCAAAGTCAGATGTCTCTCGGCCCTTTAGCCACTGGAACCAGGATCTTACTACCCTGGCCGCTCTTTGATTGGCACACATGCCAGAGGCAACAGGAAGTCTGGTCTCACTGGCTTGAGGCTTTTTGCTGACCTCACTTCTAAGACCCATGGTAGGAAGCCGTGTGGGTGGTTAACATAGACCCCAGACTGAGGGACTCTCAGCTCTCCTCCTTCTCACTGGTGTGCGTTATCACTCAACTTAAGTTAGAGAAAGACACTCTTGGGCCTCCCTGGGGCTTGAGGGGTTAAGTCTCAGCACAATCAAGCTATCACCACCCACTGCAGCATGAGTTTGATCCCCAGCTAGGGAGCGTCCCACATGGCGCAGCAGACCTCTCCTGTCTTGCCCACTGGTCTCCTCAGCAGTGTATTTCAGTAGATCCACCTGTTCTGCTCCCCACTCTGTCTCTGGTGGGTCCTCTCATCCCTTGCACCTCTGGCCTACACCCCAGTTCTTGTATGCATAAATAAAAATAAATATTAAAAAAAGACACTCTTCTCTCAGTCACTTGGGAGAGTCAATGTGTCTTATCTCTTTCTGCAGGAAGAGCGTGGATCCCTGTTTTAGATCCAATGTCCAGAAGAGCCCAGAACAAGCAAAGTACGTTTTTCATCACCCATCAGCAGGTCGGAGAGAGGAGTCCAATGGATTAGTTTGTAAAGAGAATATCTGACAATATCATGGCATGACAAAAATCTGAAACACCAATTAGTGCTTCAGCTGTTGGTTACCTTGGGACTACCTTCAAGTGGACTAGAGTATAGAGGTGTACGTGTGTGTGAGCCTATGTGTGTGCACCTGTATGTGAATGCAGGAGCATGGAGGGGGTGATCTGGGGTCCTCTCAAAGTTGGAGGATAAATCCCACTAACCCTGGGACCTCCCCAATGGAAGCCAAGACCCCCAGAAGTGGATCCCAACAGAGAAATTAGATGCAATATAATTAAGAAGCATTTATTTAAGAACAGAGACCAAGCAAGGATGGTAGTGTGCCGTCCAAGAGAGCTGTTGTCCCAGGCTGAGGCTGGGGAGGCTGAGGCTGGAGAATCGCTTGAGCTAGGAGTTCTGGGCTACAGTATGCTATGCTGATCGGGTGTCTGCACCAAGTTCAGCATCAATATGGTGATATCTTGGGAGCAGGGGTCGACCAGATTGCCTAAGGAGGGGTGAAACAGCCCAGAAAATGGAGCAGGTCAAAACTCCCATGCTGGGGGCCTCCCTGGTGGCGCAATGGGTTAAGTCTCAGCACTATGAAGCTATCGGCAGCCACTGCAGCATGAGTTCGATCCCCGGCCAGGGAGCTTCCCACATGGCACAGCAGACCTTTCCTGTCTCACCCGCTGCTCCCCTCAGCAGTGTATTTCAGTCGATCTGCCTGTTCTGCTCCCCACTCTGTCTCTGGTGAATCCTCTCACACCCCACACCTCTGGCCTACACCCCAGTTCTTGTATGCATAAATAAATAAATATTTTTTTTAAGATTTATTTATTTATGCATACAAGCTGGGGTACAGGCCAGAGGCGTGGGGCCGCCAGAAGGTTCACCAGAGACAGAGTGGGGAGCAGAACAGGCAGATCGATGGAAATACACTGCTGAGGGGAGCAGCAGGCAAGGCAGGAGAGGTCTGCCATGCCATGTGGGAATCTCCCCAGCCGTTGTGGAAAACATGTCGCTGCTGCCGACAGCTCCACAGCACAGAGCTTAACCGCTGCTCCACCAGGGAGGCCCATAAATAAATCAATCTTTAAGAACAAAACAAATAAACAAAAACTCCAGTGCTGATCAGTAGTGGGATGGCGCCTGTACACGGCCACTGCACTCCAGCCTGGGCAGCAGAGCAGACCCGTATCTTAACAACAACAACAACAACAACAACAACAACAACAACAACAACAACAACAATGCAGACCCTGATCTGGGTCCATAGACCAGGGGCAGTCCCAAGTATAGGGAAATTTGCAAGGGTCAAGCACGGAAGTGGTCTGAGCTTGAAGCATTTGTCTTGAAATGCTTGGATTTGTAAGTTCATTTGTCCTGCAGTGGACAAATGATTGGTTGACAAGAGTCTTCAGACACAAAACTGCAGTGCAGGGTCTTTTGTAACAATTGTTCCTTTCCCAGTCTGAGGAGAAATCGGGCAGTTGATGTTCTTTAGTAGTTGCCAACAAGGAGAGAACAGGGAGTTGCTTTATCAGGTCTCAACATGGCAGTTACCCACAAGATGGCTGCGCTTGATTCAAAGTACTTCCACACAGACAACCGAGAAGAAAGTCTATCTCACAGAGATTAAAAAGTAGAGATTCTCAGCTATGTTGGCCTTGCTCTGAATATACAGGAAAAGAAAGATCAAAATCTATTTCCTACCTGCTCTCACTTGGGTCTGGAATTCATTGTCAGTCTGATCACACAGGGATACATATTCCAGATATTGGAAGAAGCAAGGAGAAATAAAAAGCAGATATTTTATATGTTTAAGGAAATAAAGGAGAAAGTAAAAGTAAGGGAGAAGACAATATCATAAAGGATCAGGAAGATTAATCAAATTCTGTTGATAAAAAGTATAATAATTAGTGGTAGGAATTTTTATAGTAACATTACACAGCAGATTAAACAGCGGAATACAGATATTGAAAAATTACTGAGAACTCAGCAGAGAGAAACAAAGGATGAAAATAAGAAAGATAAATTAAGAGATATGAAAGTCAGATGGAAAGGTTTTACATGGGTTTAATCAAAAGGAGAGATGACAGAGTATGGGGGAGATAGAGTATTTGAAGAGATAGTGGCTTAAAATTTTCCCCCCACAACAAAAGACATGAATTATCAGCTTCAGCTGCAATGCCCCATTTTTGCTATGTCATGCCACACTGTCCTTCACTTCAGAATGGATTTTTTAAAGAAATAAACTGCTTAGTTTACAAGCATTGTGAAGGTTTTAAAGTTATTTTTAGCTAGTTTTTTTTTTCCTGGCTTAATTCTATTGTGTTCTGATGTTTTTCTAACTCTGGCAGTGCTTCTTTAAAATTTACCTTGTTTGATAGCTCATCAGCATTCTTTAGTTCGTATTCATAGTCTGTATCTCATCCTTTTACATTCAGCTTTTAAAGTGTCTTGTGAGCAGTACATCTATTTTTAAAAATCTTGTATGACCATCTTTGCTATTTTTGAAAAACATCTTTATTGAAATATAATTCATGAACTATCAAATTCACTGTTTTAAAATGTAAAATCCAAAGGTTTTTAGTCTATCCACTGAGTTTTGAAGCCATCACAACTACCTAATTTTAGATCATTTCATTACTCCCTAAAGAAAGCCATATCCATTAAGAATCCCTCTTCATTACGCCCACTTCCCACCCCTGGCAAGCTCTGATCTATTTTCTATTTCTATGGATTTGCCTATTCTGGACATTTCATAGAAATGGAATTCTACAATATGTGCTATTTTTCATGGCTGGCTTCATTTACTGAACATAATGTTTTTGAAGTTTATCATTAGTACTTCATTCTTTTTTATTGCCAAATCATATTCCGGAACCTGTATATACCATGTTTTGTTTATTCATTCATTCACTGATGGACATTTGGGTTGTTTCCACTTTTTTGGCTTTTATGAAAAGGAACACTCAAACACAAGTTTTTATATGAACATATGTCTTCATTTCTCTTGGATATATATGTAGAAGTGAAACTGCTGGGTCATATGGTAACTCTATGTTTAACAAGGAACTGCCAAGCAGTTTTCCAAAATTACTGCACCATTTTACAATCTCACCAGCAATGCCTGAACTCTCCACATTCTCTCTATCCTTGCCCACGTTTGCTGAGTTCTGTCTCGATTCTCACCATCTTAGGGATGTTAAGTGGTATCTTATTATGTTTCTGGTTTGTATTTCTTTGGTGATTAATGATATTGAGGAATTTTTCATGTGCTGGTTGGCCATTGATGTATCTTTTTGGCAGAGATATTTATTCAAATCCTTTACCCATTTTTAAGTCGGAATAAATTGGCATACATATCTTCTCTTTTTCTAAGAGTTCTTTATAAATTGTGGATATAAGTCCCTTCTGCTATAAATGATTTACAAATACTTTCTCCTGTTCTAATTATCTTTTCATTTCTTCATGTTCTTCTTTGAAACACAAACATTTAAAATTTTGATAAAGTCAGTTTATCTGCTTTCTTTTTCTTTGCTTATTGTGTTTTGGGTCCTATGCAAGAAACTATTGCTGGACTCAAGGTCATAAAGATTTACCCTTAAGTGTTCTTCTAAGTGTTTTATAATTTTACCTCCTACATTCAGATCTACGATCCATGCTGTGTTAATTTTGAATATGATAGGCGGTAGAGTCCAGCTTCATTTTGTCCAAGTGGATAATGAGTTGTCCCACCACCACTTGCTGAATTTCCCCATTGAATTGCTTGGGCCTTTGTTGAAAATAAATTGACCATAAGTGAGAGAGTTTACTTGGAACTCTTATTTCTATTCCACTTTTCTGTCTTTATGCCAGTATACACAGTTGTTCTGTAAGTTTTGAAGTTGGGAAGTGTGAGCTCACCAACTTTGTTCTTTTTCCATCCCTTGCATTTCCTATGAATTTTAGGATAGCTTGGTCAGCTTTTATAAAAATAAAAAGACAGCTGAGATTTTTAGATCAGTTTGGAGGATTATTATTATTATTTAGATCAGTTTGGAGGATTGGTGCCCTCCTAATGGTATAAGGCTTTCTACACATGAATACATCATTAGCCTTCTTTTCTTTCTTTCAATAATGTTTTGCAGTTTTCAGGATATACATCTTGTACTATGTTAAATTTGTTCATAAGAATTTTATTCTTTTTGGAATGTTTATAAATGCAGTTGTTTTCTGGATGTCATTTTCAGATGATTGTTAGTGTATGGAAATGCAATTGTTTTTTTAAATTGATCTAAACTACAACATTGCTGAATTCATTAACAAGTTCAAGTAGCCTATTTTTGGTGGATTCCTTAGGGGTTTTAATATTCAAGATTATGTTATCTGTCGCGAAGGATTTTTTCTTCTTTCCAACCAGGATACATTTAATTTTATTTTTCTGCCTAATTGTCCTGGCTACACCTCCTAGTGCAATGCTGAACAGGAGTGGCAAGAATGGACATCCTCATCTTCCTCCTGCTCTTAAGGGAAGGCATTCAGTCTCTTACCTGATGGTAAGAGTCAGAATAAGGTAAGCACACACTCTGCCACTGACTTACCCTTGCTACTTACCATTGTGTATGATGCTAGCTGTGAATATCCCTAGATTCCCTTTATGAGTTAGAAAAAGTTCCTTTCTATTCATAGCCTGTTGAGAGAGGGTGTTGAATTTTGTCAAAAGCTTTTTCTACATCAATTAAGATGATTCTATGGTTCCCTCCCCTTCCCCCTCCCCACTAGTGTATGAAAATTGCATATTGATTGACTTTTGGATGGTGAATTAACTTTACATTTCTGGGATAAAACCCACTTGGTCATGGTATATTATCTTTTTATGTGCTCTGGATTTGGTTTGCTAGAATTTCATTGAGGATGTTGCATCTCTGTTCTTCCTTGGACATGTTAGTATACTTGATGTTGTCCTACAGCTTCTGAGGCTCTAATTTTTCTTCATTCTCTCCCCTTTCCATTGCTTATGTTGTCTTAATGAACATACCTTCAAACTGGTTCATTTCTGTTGAGTCACTCTAGGAATTTCTTATTTCAGCTATTCTACTTTTCTAGACCTTCTACTTGGCCCTTTTAAATCATTTCTCTTTTTTGGTGAGACAATGATCTCTTTTCATGAATTCATTAGCTCTTTGAACATATTTATATTAGCTGATCTAAAGCCTTTGTCTGATAAGATCAACATCTAGGGTAACATACAGAGGGATAGTTTCTGCTGATTGCTTCTTTTTCTTGAGTATAGGCCAATACTTCTTGCTCTGCATGTCTTATGATTTATTGTTGAATATTGGACATTTAAAGGAACATAATGTGGCACCTCTGGAAAACAGATTCTTCCCTGCCCCTCAAGGTGTGCTGTTTCTGTTTGTTCCTTCAGTGACTTTCCACATTGATTCTGCGAAGTTTATTCTCCATTATGTGTGGCCACTGAAATTTCTGCTTGGTTAACTTGATGCTCATCTAATTATTAAACAGAGATGTCTTGAAAAGCCCTGAAGCAGGGCCTCCCCGGTGGCGCAGCGGTTGAGCACTGCGCTGTGGAGCTGTCGGCAGCGGTGACGCAAGTTCGACGCCCGGCCGGGGAGAATCCCACATGGTGCCGCAGACCTCTCCTGCCTGGCCCGCTGCTCCCCTCAGCAGTGTACTTCTGATCTGCCTGTTCTGCTCCCCACTGTCTCTGGTGAACCCTCTCGCCGCCCCACGCCTCTGGCCTGTACCCCAGCTTGTGTGTATAAATAAAATAAAATCTTAAACAAACAAAAAAAGCCCTGAAGCAGTAAATGCCCCACCATTTATCAAGGAGCTCTGTGTGTGTGTTGGAGCACACCTTCAGAGCCCAGTAATTTACAACTCTGCTGTTGCCTTCATTTCCTGCCTGCATAAAGCCTCAAGATCAACTGCAGGTAAGAGATTAGGACTTCCTTGGATATTTCCCAGGCAAGCAGGCGGGCCTGTCTGTGAGCATGACCTTTTGGTTCAAAGAACACGGTGGAGTTTTTCCAAGCCCCTTATGGATATCTCATTCCCTGCATTTCCCTTTTGTGTCTTTGGCCAGCCTCTTGTTTGGCTCCACTAGTCCTGCCAACCGAGGCAGCTGTGATGTTAATTAATTACCACTGACTGTTTTTGGCAAATGCCCACTGAGCAAGTTCTGGGTCGGTCAGTTAAGAGAAGCCTTATCCATGGGGCTTTTCCAAGGGGCTGCTGGAAAGGCCAGAAAGTGACAATTCTCTGGGCATGGATTTTTTTTTGGGGGGGAAGTTCAAACCTGTTGTTGTCCTTCCAGTGACTGTTGCTGTTTTCACAGCTACTGTGGGGATGAGGCTCCTGGCAACTGCACCAGGGACACCCCTCATCAGAGTGACACCTTTGTTGTAATTGATGCACTTGCACTGACACATCATTATTACCCAGGGGTCCTAGATGACATTAGGGTTCGTGTTTGCTGGTGTCCATTCTATGGGGTTTGACAAATTGCATTTATTTTCAGAATATCTGTTTTTGGAAAAAATAGATTGACATAAAATTGACAAAGATAGCACACGAGTTCCCATTTATGGCACAACCAGTCACCCCAAATATTAACATATTACTCTAAAGTCTGGACTTCATTTGAATTTCACTAATTTTCCCATTTATGTCCCTTTCTGTTTCAGAATCTGGCCCAGGAGATGTCACCCTCATCATCCTGTTACATGGTTCCCTGAATCTGGACAGTGCTTCAGTTTCCTCTTTGTTTTCCATAACATTGAGTTTTGACTGCTATTCACTAGGCATTTTGTGAAATACTTCTCAATTTGGGCTTATTGAAAGTTTTTTAAGTGCTTATACTGGGGTTTTGCTTTTTCGGGGAAAATAACATAGAGGTGAAATGCCTTTTGAAGACATGTCAGCATATCCTACCACTGGTGATGTTAACCAAGGGTAACCAAGCCAAGGTCATGTTTGAAAGGTTTCTCCTCTGGAAAGCTACTCCTCCTTCCATATTCTATTCTTTGGAAACAAGTTATAAAATTCAAACCAAATTCAAGCAGCGGGAGGAGAAGGGTGGGGTGCAATTCAGCTCTATCTCTTGGGAGATAGTCTCTTGGAATTCACCTTTAAGAAAGATTTGTCTCTTCTCCCTCATCTACTTACCCAATCATATGTTTACATCAGTATGCAGCCACGGGTGATTGTTTCACACTTTGGGTTACAATTTAGCGGTATGTCATTTATTTTACTGATTGGTTGACTGATTGCTCAGATTGTGCCAGCTTTGGCCACTGGTGCTCTCTTTCATTTTGTTTTCTGTTTGTTTCCTGAGTTTGACTTGCCGCCATCCTTTGCTTTTTTTTTTTTATCATTTCCTTATTTTCTTATTAGTATAAGAACCTTAGTTGCGCCTTGTACTTATCTTGTCTCAATCCTAGAATTGGCCGTTTCTACAAGGTTCTGTTTTCTTTTATTAGAGAATGGTCTTTAGAAAGCCCTATCTGAGTGCTGTTGTGCTAACTGCAATTCAGGTTATGCCATATATTTATGATACAGTTACTTAGAGCCTTTTGTCACAGTCTGCATAGACTCCTTAGCTTCCCCAGGATGATTCCTGGTGGATTTTAAAAATTTGCATTTACTGAAGTTCATTCCTTGTGAGCTACAACTCTATGGGATTTGACAAATACATAGTCATGGATCGACTATATCAGCCAGCTATGGAGATCACCTAAAACTTGCCCAATGTGCCCCTTTCGTAATTGTCCCTGCTCTCCCCCAATCTCTGCCACCTTTGATCATCCTTCTTATTTAGTTGGAATCCCACCCTCTCCACCCTGTATGTTGACTTGGAGTGGGTAGGGGCAACCAGGCTGGGTTTTCATGTTAGTTTTATCAGAGTGAGCAGGCAGTAATATCTGTTAAATAGATTGTGAGCTATTTATCTCATTCATCCTTTCTGTAAAGTAGCACTTAGCATGAAGTAGGTGCTCACTAAAAATGATTTCTTAACATTAGGCCCAATACATAATACATAAAGGCCCAATGCAATGTGTAATAAATCTTGAACAATTGAAAACATGCTTCTTAAAAGGTTTGAGAATTCCTGGGTATTCTAACACCAGGGATTAGGTGCTGCTGCTAATTACAGGCTGTCCCAAGACCTGCTCTGCAACCCCCATCTTCTTGATTCCCAGGCCTCCCAGCACTTGGTCAAAATCTGCACTGGACACTTTGTGCTCTAACCTAGTTGACCTTGAAAGAACCCTCCATATAGGCACATCATCTGTATATAGCAGATTGCCTCTTTTGGCCCTCTCAGTTTAAAAAAAAAAGATTGTTTTTCTAAAATGTAGAAATGATTTACCACTTATTGTTCTGTGTACCCAAGAGTGGCCAAGAAGAATCCTGGGGAAGCAGTAGATGTGGCTTCTCCCAGCCATGCAAAATGGCAGGAGTTAACAGTCTAGAGAGGAAGGATATCAATTCTTTAACAAGTCCCCTCTAGCCCATGGCCCTCAGGAAGGAAGCTGCACTTCTGTGGTTCCTGTAACAAAGGGTGACAGGGACTCACTGTTTGGATACCCATACAGAAAGGAAATGCAAGGTCATACCTTTGACCTGGGGCGACGTGCCAAACTTGAAATTGCCTGATTCCTTTTAGAATCAGGTGTGAGGGCAAGTGTCCCAATGTCCTGCGTGTCCCCTTGTCTCTTATTTTCTAATGTGCTGGAGTAGACCCTGAAGGGGTAATGGAAGATGCGTGTTTCAAGGTACAGGTGACTTCACCAGGAGAACTGGCTCATTTGCTTGTAAATGTATCATTAGCTTCAGGGCTATATCTATTCAGCAAAAAAAGGGAAGTGGAAATTTGGCAAACATGATCATTAATTATCTCATTTGGCTGTTTACTCCAATCAAGTTAATGGGTTAACTGCCAGGTTTCCACTCATTATGAGTTGCTCCGGGACAGCAAAAGGGAAGGAGGATTAAATCACACATCTGATTCTTTGATCTAAAGCTGATGAAATGTCTTTATGGGATAGATACTTGGCCTTAATAGGTAAGGTACTTAATGATGAGACTTTTCTTGCATTTTCTTTGCAAAATGACAGAAGAGACTCAGCTGCATTTCCAGTCCATTAACTGACTTAGATACTGAGATTAGGCCAATTCTTCACTCCCAAGTTCCAGATATTACTTAGCCATGGATCCAACAAGATGCATTTAATGGCAAGATGGAAAAATCCTGGAGAGGTTGGCTACATGCCCCAGCCTTGGAAAAGAGAGCGTGGAAGTTGCATTCAGTTCATCTTCAGGAGTTTCACATCCATGTGTGGAAGAGCATTATGTACCCTTCCATATTATTTAATCCATTCATTCATTCTCTCACTCATTCAACCATTATTAAAATACGGTATGTATAAGGTACTGTACCAGGTATAATTGAAAGAGACAGTGTTCTGCAACCATCCCAGGCCGGGTAGTTTCATCATCGGTTCAGGCAGCTTAAAAGAGAATCTTGAAGCCCTTGGCATCATCCCCACAGGTTTTCTAATAGTATGCAGGGGAAATAAGCCAGCAGGGGGAGAGAAACTCAGGCCCCCTGTGAATATCTACATGCTCTTTTCTCTTGTAGGGTCTTTCCTTCTCTGCAGCTCTCCACCACTCTCTACTGCACTCTGCCACAGAATCGCCCCCTGCACCATCCTCTGTGGCGCCGCCCTTATATGCTCAGCCTTCAGGCTCAGGTGCACCCACTCACGCATGCCCACACCACACTCCAGATGTCCACCATCAGGCATGTGTGCCCTGAGCCCCTCTCCCAAGCAACTCCTGCATTCAAGGCCGCAAGTGATAACCACAGAGCCTGATGGCCCAAAAGCCTGAACTATCTTCATTTACCCTACAGACAGGATCTTTGCCTAAGGAGTTCCATGTCTGGTTAGAGAGTGAGCTATATAGAAATAACGTGACTATAGTGTGACTAGTGCTCTAGTAGAGGTATGTACTATGAACACTGGGAGGACAGAATCTGTTTGGATGGGTCAGAGAAGGCTTGTTTCATAGATTTAGGAGTTGAAACCCATGGATGAAATAAGTATAAGAGCCCTCTTGCCCATGGAGGGGTGGCGTTGAGAGGGGAAAGGTGGTGTAAGCCTGAAAACAGTGCATGCAAAGACACATGAGCCAAGTGTACCTTCGAGGAGCTGCCAGGTACTCACGGTATCTGGCATTTGGGTGCAGGCAGGAAGGGGGGGGTAGGTGAGAAGTCTCATTGGCAGTACTAATGGAGCTTTCAGTGAGCTTGAAGGAGGGAGACTTGCCTGGTCATCTTTGAAAAGTTGTTGCAATGGCCATGGGGTGAACAGAAATTTTGTTTGTAGAGATGTTGGGGATGATGGCTCACAGCTTAGACCCAAATTCACTGTGTAATGGGAGAATTTTACAGGTCCCATGAAGCTACAGGAAAATAAGATAATAACAATTTCCTCAAATACCATTAGAGACATAGAAGAAGAGGCATATATGAAGAACCTAGAACAGTACCTGGATGGTTAGATACACAGTTAACATAACATATTGGAAAGCAGAGAGTTTCTGAGGTAGAGAGTCCTGGGTTCTGATCCTAGTTTTGCTTCTGACTAGCTGGATATCTTTGGGGACATTTCTTTGCCTTTCTGTACTCATTTTCTTCCTGGTAGACAGTCATTGGTTCAATAAACATTTTCTAAGGCCTTCCTGTGAGCTGCCCTGCAACAGTAATGGAGTTACCTCAGGCGCAATCTCCCGCAAACCCTTCACTCCTGTCTAATAGGAAAAAACACTAGACAATTTCTGTTGGTGGGAAACATCAAAACCAAGGAAAACTCCAAGAAGCACAGCAGCCAAAAGGTGCCTGTGGGGACATGGCCACTAAATGTCATGAGGTCTGGCTGGGAGTCCTAAGCAGAGAAAGGACGTTAGGTGAAAATTAAGGGGCTCTATGTAAAGAAAAGACTTCAATAACGAGACAGCAATATTGCTCCACTCACTGTAGCAAGAGTACCATACTAATGGAAGGTGTCAACACAGAGGGAATTCGTGGGTGCAGCAGCAGGCTACACAGAAATGCTACACTCAATTTTTCTGTAAATAGAACAATGCTCAAAAAATGGAATTCATTTAAAAAAAAGATATGGCCCCTGATCTCACAGAATTTGTACTCTAAAATGATTTACAAGGAGATTTTGAAGTCTGATGTCAAGTTCATAGATGATTTTACACGCGTTAGTAGTGTGATGAATAAAAGCTGATTTTTCATCTTCCTTGATGTCTGGTGATCTTCATTAACGTGTAAAATCTCATAAGATCCATCTACAAGTAGAAAAGGACACAAGGGACCACGGAGATGGGTCACGGGTGATTTGGTGGTGGGTTACCCAAGGGGAATACAAAATGTAAAAGATACAAATAACAATAAAAAATATTTAAAAAATAAGATCCATCTACATATCCAAGCATCTATTATCATTTGCCAGTTATTCTATGAATATGGTTCTATATTCACTCACGTTCCGGCTTCTAGGCGTGAGAAGGATTGCATATCCCTGCCGTGTTTGCAGTCTCCTGCTGGCTGGAGCCTCAGCACATGTGAGTCGCCATGTAACCCGCACGGTAGGAAAGCCAAAGTACACCCGGGGGGTGCAAGTGCTATGAGAGGTGTGGATGAGAGACTGATCTCAGGGCTCAGACCTTCACAGAGTGGGAGGAAGTGGAGGAGTGAAGGTCTGGAAAGGAGAGCGAGAGGACTAGGGAGGGAGCTGCTAAACAGTCTTCTTCAGCTGCTGGTGCAAGTGGACAAGTCAGAGATTTCAGGGGAATCTGAGTCTAGGGACACCCCGTCGGCGCGTGTGCCTGTGGAAGGCAAGCTTCCGGGCGTCCATGGGGCTGAGTGCATCAGCCACCCAGAGTCTGGCAATGAGCCTGGGCCTGCTGTGGGTGTGTAACTGGGAAGATGAGCTAGATGTGGCACAGAGGAGGCGAGGTCACGCTGGGTTCCAGTGTGAACCTCTGTGCCTTCATCTGCTGTGATGTGTTTCAGAGAGATGTGCTACTTCCTTCCTGCTTTCCACACTTTTTTCAAAATCCCCTTTTGGCCAATTTTAACCCAGAACTATATGGGGAAGAGGATTCTGAAGGTGAAATTTCTAGTTTAAGCAAGTTATGAATAGGAACACCCAGCATAGCCTGCCAGTCTGGTACTCATACTCACTTCTTTTAATCACTTTTGAATAAAGACAGTGGAAACATTATACTTCCACCTCACAGAATAAACAATAATTCTCATACAATCAAAAAAATGTGCTTTCTCTCCCAAAGAGGAAACATGGACTCCCACCTTATCCATATTTGGGGGATGTTCATTTCCTTTCTAGCAGAGCCATTCCTCTTTGAAAATACCAACCCTATTCCAGTTCTTATTTCTTCAATTGTCACGTGATCATAGTTGGTATTTATCAAATTTATTCTACTACCCAGTCCATTCTCTCTGTCTCTTTTTCTCTTTTTTAAATTGAGGCAATTCTGGTTTGAAATACTATATGTGATTTAGGGGCACAGGATAATACCTTTTCAGACTAACATCCCCACCCCGCACCCACCACCCTGGCACCCATAACCACCATAGTCAATTGCGTCCCCTCCCGTCTGTTCCCCTCCTCCCTCCTTGTCTTGTAGCCTCAATTCCACAGTCAGCTACATAGTCTCTTTGTTCTCAAAAAGCACCTCAGGTGGTGATGGTTCTCTGCCTGTGGGGTGACCAAGCCATCATGCTTGAGGGTTGTGGACCATCGGCAGCCCCGCCTGAATTGGGCTGTTGTATTTTTCCATTCGCTTTTTTCCCCAATGCTTATCTTAAACAGTTTTTCTTTTCCTTACTGTGTTGAAGTGCACAGAACATAAAATTTACCATCTTAACCATTGAAGTGGTATTAAATACAGCCATACAGTGAACTTTATCATAGGACATGGAAGTTCTAAGAAGTCCTCAAGGATCCCCTGCATTTCAGATATGCTCCCCTCCACCCTGATTGTGCAGGAGCCACCTGACTATTCCCTGAAGCGTACAGGAACCCCCTCTGTTCCTGTTGGTTCACTGGCAAGAGCACCCCAAAGAAGCCGGTACTAGATTCAGCTTCCATGTGAACAGAACAATTGACCTCGTACTAACAAAATCCAAAATCATGGAGCCAGGAAGCAAAAACTTGACCAGTAAATCATGAAACATAAGAGAAACCACTCCCTATCCCACTCCTTGATCCTGTCACCCAGATCTGGGCTATGGGAGAAACACCACCACTGACTGGTTTAGACCATATACCGCATCCTAGGTTCCCACAAATGTTGCCCCAAGTTAGCATTACAATTGGGTCTTCAAAAATCATTCTCTCAGGTTGGCTGCTTTAGGAGGATAGTTAGACCAGGGCATTCCTCAAAGAGTGAGGGAAGCACAGAGGTTAGTCATGTAATAGTTATGTGTAGATTCTACAAGCATTTATTGACTACAGATTTTGTGCTGGAAACTTTGTTAGGATCCAAGGACATAATAACAAGAATATGGATTATTCTCTGTCCTCAGGGAAACTCAGAGGAAAGATTTACTCTAAGAAAAATTTTCCTATATTGCAATTATTCAGTAACACTCACATCTTTTTTTTTTTTTTTGCCTTGGCCTATAGAGCATGTACAGCTAATTCATATTTTATTTAAGTCTCACTCTTCTAAAGCTTAAATCAATTTCATTTAAAAGGAAAGATTACATCACTGATTGGATTTGCTACTTATGCTTTTCAAACTCATTAAAATAAATGCATAATTATTAAAATGAAAAATGGCTAAATGCAAAATACCAAGTATTACATGCCCCACAATCTGGGAAACACTGCTTTAAGTATGCTAAACATGTACAAGAGACATTTATAAGAAACAAAAATTGTCATGGGCATTTAAAAGGAACTGTTATTACTGTCTGTTTTTATAAGGCTATGCAGAAAAGTGACATTATCCCTTTTATCATTTTATCATCTGTGATAGTCAAAATAATGGTCCCCCAAGATGTGCACATCTGAATTCCTGGAACCTATGAATATATTCAATCATGTGATAAAGGAGAATTAAGGTTGCAGATGGATTCAAGTTGCTAATCAGCTGGCCAGAAGATGGAGGTTATATGCGATGATCCAGATGGACCCAATGAAATCCAAAGAACTTTCAAAGGAGAAGGGGAGGCAGAAGAGAGTACATGATTTGATACGAAAAGACTCAATTGCTATTGCAGGCTATAGAGATGGAGGAAGGGACCAGAAGCCAAAGAAAGCAGGAGGCCTCCGAGAAGCTGAAAAAGGCAAGGAAAAGGGTTTTCCCCTAGAGCTTCCAGTAGGAACACAGTCCTGCCTACACCTTGATTACAGCTGAAGACCCATGTTTGATTCCTAGCCTAAAGAACTATAAGCAAATCAATTTGTGTTGTTCTAAGTTATTAAGTTTGTGCTACTTTGTTACAGCAGCCATGGGAAATGAATACAGCCCCACAGATCCACTGCCTCATGGCTAAAATTAACCAGATGGAATGGGGTCTCCTCTCTAAGTTCCTTGAGGGCGAGGACCTTGTAGACCTACGACTTATAATCACATTAACATGCAGTTAGACATCAGTCACAACTTCAAGTGCATTTTGAATGAGGTCACGATTTGAGCTGGATTATCAGGAATAGGTAGAAGTTTACCAGGCCTGGGTATGGATCAAGGAAGGTCTTTGAAGATAGGAGGAGCTGCTTGAGCAAGATACGCATATTGGTGCTGTGATTGGAGAAGTAAATGACCAGAGGCAGAGGCTGGCGGGTTCTGTGAGTGGGCGATTGCGAATCCAGGGCCGTAGTGGGGAGCAGACTGGCAAGGGCCTGGTGCGGCACCCCAAGGAGTCCTGAGGCCCCAGGGAGCCGTGTGCATCTCCCTCAGTGTGGCATTAAAAGTGACTCAGGCTTATCTTCTTCATACCATCCGCTGGCATCTCGGCTTTCAGGGTCCTGGCAATCATCGCAGATGTTTTTGGAGAAAGTGTGGCCTTGTGGGCTTGAGTTCTTGGGCTGGAGATCCTGGGCTGTCCACCAGGAATGCCATTTGGAGGACACCGGTGGCCTGAGGAGGCTCCCTCCTGCAGGAGCTGATGAGCTGCTGGTTTCCACCCTAAACTCCACACTCCATGTGTTTACAATGTGGCCACAGAGATGCACATGTGCTGGGGCAGTGCGAGGGCTTCGAGGGCTTTGTTCTGGAGGTATTGCTTCCTCCTTTTCCTGTGCATTTCAGAGAGAGCTTATTTTGCTTTCTTAAAGTTATGGTGTGGAATAAAGGGATAGTAATGAGTTCCAGATGCTTTTATTTTTCTCCTTCTATAATTGGAAACAAAAATACAGCCTGGCTTTTAAATTGAAAGTGCCAGAGAGGAATGATGCTTTTAGCTCTGGGGTTTTAGCTGTGATTTAGAGCTCAGCGTGAGGCCGTGGTCCTCATCACCACACACCAACTCACACAGCTCCCTGCAGACCAGCTCAGGCTTTATCTCAGAGCCTGAACGAGGTTCAGTGGTGAGTCCTATTTTAAGAAACTCTAATACATGAAACCCAAACGTGCAAAGCAGACAGATGTGGGTGGAGCGAGCCGCCCCATATTCAAGGCATGATTGTTGTGCAGAGGCCACGGCGCGGACCTCTTTTCATTGGTGTTCCCCTGGTGCGTCTAAAAGTTTCCCCGCATGTCATTAATTTCTGAGGAAGGGGACAAAGAAACTTCTTGCTGGAGTGTTCCAAGTGTAAAGGGCCAAGCGAAGATCAATTAAAATATCCAGAGACCTGAATCTAGATGTCTAAGTGATCATAAGCGGGAAGCCTGCTTGTCTCCCCCACCTCCTGTCGGACACCCATCTTTTGAGGGGACTTGAGGGCCATCGTGTGAAGACCTGACTTCGAAAAATACCTGGAATGGAATTGTCCTCCTGGTCATAAAGGTCGCTCTAAACCTGCAGGAGGAAAAACTTACTCAGTCTCCACTCGAAGCTCTAAGTCCTTTTTGGAATCCTCCAGTCTTCCTTTGGCCAATCACTGTTACAAATGGATGGGTGGAGAGAGCAGGATTCTGATTTCGAGCGTGGGAAATCAGCCGGCTTCCACTTAGGAGACGCATACTAGCAGATTATGTTCTCTCCAGGGAGATAATCTTTAACATAAAGCAGAACCCAGTCCCCGCCACTGAACAGCAGGCCAGGAAGGCCAGAGAAAGCTAACTGGCTGCACCATCTTTTCATGATTTGCTCAGCACCCTGATACAGATGGGAACTCTGGGCCCCAGAATTGAAATGTGACACCGGCCTCTTTCCTCTTGTTCATGGCAAAACAAACAGTTTAAGTTCTCTGCTGACAACAACACTCTCAGGTCAGTGTAGATGAGCCACAGGGAGGGCCTCTCTGATCCTCTCACCCCTGTTCCCCCGATGACTTTGCTCTTTTCCTCCTGCAGCCTGGCAGGCCATTAGCGCTCAACCTGTTGGGCTGGCCTGAGCCGGGGCCTGAGGCCTCCGAGCCACCCGGTCAGCGTTCACATTGTTCCCTTTCAACAGGCCCTGGGGTGGGCCAGCCAGCTCCAGGGCCCTCACCCTGCCCTCCTGCCTGCCCTGTCTAGTTGTAAGTCACCAGTGATGTGGGTCTTAAAAGATTCCTCTTGGGCCTCGCTGGTGGCGCACCAGGTTAAGTCTCAGCACTGTGGGGCTATCGGCAGCCACTGCAGCACGAGTTCCATCCCCGGCCAGGGAGCTTCCCACATGGCGCAGAAACCTCTCCTGTCTCCCGCCACTCCCCTCAGAAGTGGATTTCAGTGGATCTGCCTGTTCTGCTCCCCGCTCTGTCTCTGGTGAATCCTCTCACCACTCCACACTTCTGGCCTATACCCCAGTTCTTGTATGCATAAATAAATAAATCTTTAACAAAACAAACAAAAAAAGATTCCTCCCTTTTAAATTCTTGCTGAAACTGGCTCCACCGTGGACCTAAGTCTGCATCTTTGGGTCTAGCCAGCTGGATCTTAAATCTGTTCACTGTGATTCCAACACATCATGGGGTTAGGGGCAGCCTAGGTGAGGCAGGGTTTGGGGGTGCTTGGGAGAGTTGACCCCTTTTCAGGGAACCCTCTGCTCTGATGTGGGTACTGAAGCCCACCCGCTGCCTCTCACTGGGTCTAAGAAAATAGCGGGGGGGGGGGGACTGAAGCAACAGGCACACTGCTCACCCCTGCAGGATTTCTGCCTCAGTCCAGCTCTTTCCACCCCGTGAGCTGGGTTGGTGGTCTAGAAGGTAACCTTGGGGTCATCACCTTCTCCTTAAATCCTGGCGCCAGGTGGCTGCCCCTGTCCACTGTCTGCCACTCCTGTTAGATCTGGAGGCTTGAGGGAGCTCCCCAGGAAGTCTGTTCCAGACCCCATGGGACTCTGGCCAAGCCCTGATGACACAGAGTTTAAAGTATGGAGGCAAAGCGGAGAAACCTTTAGAGCAACCCTCTTTTCCCCATGGAGGGCGAGTTCTCAGTCACCTTCTTCCAAATGGTTGCCTTTGCCTAGTGTGCTGCCATCTTTCCATTTTGCTGGTGTCTCCATTGGTCTACAAAGTGTGTCCTTCCAGGGGAGACTGGGGGGTGGATAGAGACACAGACTCCACACTGCTGTGATCTGGGGGTGGGGGTCCTGTGGGCTCTACCCCAAACAAAGCATCTTAACACAGACACGAACCTGCTCCTACTCTGTGGATAAACTTTCAAGTCAAGTTCCCCTTAGGAGGATGCAAAATGAGTGATTCTCTGAAAGAAGTTGAGAATCTCAACAGTCTTGCTGGTCTTGTTGGAATTTCGCATAAACAAACAGTGATGAAGGATGTGCTCCCACACTAGCTATGTGGACATTCCCTGGAAGATGGTTTTTACTGTAAAAACTTGGCAAAAGCCTAAATGGTCACTAGCTGAGGATTAGGTTCAGGAATCGTGCCACTGCTCAAGCTCATGGTGCCTGTCCCTGTTCTGCACCAGAGAAGCTTGTTTTTTTATATTTTAGATGACAAGGGCAGTTGCAAAGCAACATGGTCATAATGATCTCACTTTCATATCTGGAAAAGTACACATCAAATAATAATAATACCTACCCCCAGGTAGTTATTATAAATAAAAACGTGGTTTTTATTTCCTCCTTCTTTGCTTGTCTGTATCTAACAGTAATAATAATGTATACAGCACTTGGTTAACGGGTACAGACCCCATGCTGGTGTTGAAGGAGGGCAGGTATCTGAAGTGAGGCAGAAACGAGAGTGACTGTGAAACCCCTGAATCTCTAAAAGTGTAAAAGTCATGTCCCCATATGCAGATCACCCCAACACCACTTTCCAGCCCCATGGACATCAACTGGCATTACTTGCTTCACTTAGCAACAAGCTGTCAGGTTTTTTTCATTAATCAGAAGAGAAAACAGATGCTACTAGATTCCACTGTGGCTCCACTGTTTCTGAGGTTGCCCAAAACAGCTGTCAATCACCAGGAAAGACATCTACCCCCCAGGCCGCTGAACTGAGAAACAGACACTTTACTATTGGGGCCAGCAGAGAGGTGCCTCCTGCGTTTGGAACAATTGAGATAAGAGATAAGTGTCCTGCAGATGGAGTCACAATATCACTTTCCTCCCTGATAAAACTGGATTTGGAGACCAGGATTCAATCTCTCAACCAAGCGGGTCTGATAATACCACGCCCCCCAGGATCAGGCTGGATGTGGCTGTTATTGGCCGCTTGGAACAGCTGCAGTCCTCGGCTGTCCTGCCCCGGGAGACTTCCAGCCTCACGGAGCTCCCTGCATCTGTCTTAAATCTGTCTTACATCAGGCAGAGCCCCCGCAAAGTCAGGATGGCTTGTGTTCGCTGGTCAAACACACCCATCGGTCCGATGCCTCCCTGGGGGAGGAATAAGAAGGAGAGAGACCAGAGTGTTATTCTAAAGTAAGGGCCAGTAGACGACTCCCCACCGACAAACTCTGGATCCCTGCCTGCTTTTGTGAATGAGTGTTATTGGAACATGGCCACGCTCACTCACGTGTTGTCCAAAGCTGCCGTCACGCTCCAGCAGCATTATGGAGATGGCCCTGAGAGCCAAATATTGCTGACCCAGCTCTAACGGACAGCTCTCCGGGAGGACAGGAGAGGGGGCATGTGTCTGCCACAGCGCCTGGGGCTGCTCTGGGATGCACGCTCCGGTCTCCCCGCCCCCACACAGTCCTTGGATTTTATTAGTTTATCCAGGTTCACTCCTAGCCTCCCTTCGTTTTCATTCTGTGGTCTCAGAAGCTCTTTCAGCTGTCCAAATCACACAAGCCTGGGGTGACTAGATGATTTTTAAATCTCGATCAGGGCATTTTTGAGAAGAACACATTCTGGTCAATACTTGGAGATATTTGGAATTGGTGGTGGGTTACAAAATGTAAAAGATATAAATAACAACAAAAATATACATTTAAAAACAAACAAACAAAAAGTCCTTAGAGATAATAGCTGTAAATTGAGTAGTTCTAGAAAACTGAGGAGTATGGTCACTTTAACAGAAAACCCTGATTATCTCCATTCCCCAAATCTGGGTCCTTATCAAGCATTCTCAAAGTCTTTAACATCACTGCCCTCCCCGAGGTACCCTTGAGAAACCCAGGGCCTTTCCTTTACACCCCGTCTCCCTCGCCACCCACTTCCAACCCATCACCCACTCCCACGTGCCTTTGGAGTCCTCACCGTCTCCCTGGCTCAGCTGCTACCGTCTGAGTCCAAACCACCATCTCCACCTGGGCTTCTCAAGAGCTGCCTCACTGACCTCATCCCACTGGTGTCGGTCCTCCCACCTCCTCTCACAGCTGCCCAACTGACCCAGCGGGAATTCGATCTCATGGGCAAACCCTCTGCGGTGACTAAAGTTCTAACTTCCAGACTCGAAGGCCCCCAGCCTGCACCCTCCTTCCTTCCTGCCTGTAGGTCCTTCTTGAGCGTTCCCTACACCTCCCCATTTCCAGGTCTTCCCTCTAACTGGAAGCTCCTTCCCCTAAGGCATTTAGGTTTCCGTACATTTATTTATTTTTTTACATAGGTTTGCTTATTTTTTTTCTTTATTGAGGTAGCATTGGTTTACAACACTGTAAACCAGATTTGGGGGAAATAGGTTCACACCTCCTCAGATGTGTGTCACCCCCCCACTATACCCCCAAAGCTCCCAGTCTCCACACAAGGCACTGTCATCACCTGTCACGGCCCCTGTACTTCACAGCACCTGCTGCAGCTACAACTACCTCCCATGGCTAGCTCCCTACTGACTGTCTCCCCTGCCACAGCTGCCTGGAGACTGTTCAACTCTCCTTGCTCATCACTGTATCCCAGTACCCAGCTCACCATCAGCACCTGGTACACACTCAATAAATATCTGTTGAAAGAATGGCAGATGGGAAAGTAAGCCTCCCCAGGATCAGAGCTGGGGGGTTTCAATTAACCAGGAGGGGGGCTGTGCGAGCTCTCTGTGACAGCTGTAACAAATAACAGTAAATGTGGTTGCTCAAAACAATAAGAATTTCTCATAGTTCTGGAGGCCAGAAGTCTATAGTCAGCTTGTCAGCAGAGCCACATTCCATGGGGAACTTACAGGGGAGGGTGTTTTCTGGCTTCTGGGGACTACAGGTTTTCCTTGGCTTGTGGCCACATCACTCCACTCTCTGCCTCCAACATCACATTGTCTCCCCTCTTCTGTATCAAATCCCCCTTCTCATAACACATTTTTTTATAAGGGGCTTATGATGCCTTTACAGCCCATTCATATGTTCTGGGATAATCTCATCTTCAGACTCTTTATTTAATTAGATCTACAAAGACTGCTTTTCCTAATAAGCTCACATTGACAGATTCCAGGGTTTAGGAAGTGGACACATCTCCCAAAGGGGGGCACATTTCATCCCACCACAGAAGATCTGTCTTGGGAAATTCAGGAGAATTTCTGCAGATTGGGAGATGACAAATTTCTGTGACTTGGATAGAAACATCTCTAAGATGGTCCCCACTGGGGTCAAAACAGACACCATTACTGTCCCTTTCCCCACTTTTGACTTTTCTGTCGACAAAGATCACTCTCATGGCGGAGGAGTCAGGTGAGAGCTGTTTCTTCCCCAGTTGTGAGGATCATGCCTACAAATCAGTGGAAGGGAGCTGGACCCAAGGACTCACATTGGCTGCACTAAGTTGGGCAAAAAAGTCACCTCCAATAGCCTCAGTTCCCCAATTATAAACCAAGTTACCTCTTCCCAAGGGACTAATTGGGATGTATTTCCTCATTTCTCTTGTGTCTTGGGATAATAGGATTAATATAAAACATTGCTAGGTATATCAAGCCAGTGGACTGAATCTTACTCTTTTTTTAAAAAATTTTATTTTATTTTCTTGTGGAATAACTGGAGTCTAATCTAGGCCAGAGCCGTAGAGGGTGAGAGGAGTCACCAGAGACAAAGTGGGGAGCAGAACAGGTGGATCTACTGAAATACACTGCTGACGGGAGCGGCGGGAGAGACAGAAGAGGTCTTCTGTGCCATGTGGGAAGCTCCCTGACTGGGGATCGAACTCAGGCCACAGAGGTGATAGCACTGAGACTTAACACTTAGACTACTAGGCAGCCCCTTGAATCTTACTCTTAAGGTGACTTCATGCAGCTCTGAGCCCTCCTGTTGCCTTTAAAAATACTAAACCAAACTGCCTGCAGACTTGCAGTTTGGACACTTGTGCCTTCTCAGCTCTCAGTGGTGTCCTCCTTCAACTCTTCCTGCCCTTGACACCCTTAACTCTAGGAAACTGCTCGGAGGTGTGTGACCCCTCCAGGGCTGTAGAACATCTTTTTAAAAATATAGCTTCCTGGGGGAAAAAATGGCCAGAAAAAAAAAGGCGACTATATTTTTAGAAGGCTTGGTTCTCTCATTCTTAGGTAATGAGTCTAATTAGATTTCTATAAATCCCAGCTGTCCTTCTGTGGTCTGACTTCAACCTAGCACCTTGTGCTTCTAAGCCGCCTTCTGAAATGGCACCGCCTGCTGGCTGTGCTATTTATGGGGGAGAATTGGGGTGAGGTTCCATTTTTGGCAAAGGGTAAAAATAAAGAATTCTCTTCTGAGTGGGCCCCTCTCTGAATCCAGCCTGGCCGCTCATCTCTGCCGGGCACACGTGCACAACATATGTCAGCCTTGCCTTGGGGGGTGTGGGGGTATGAATCACTCTCCTGCCTCTGCCCTGGGGAGTTTTAAATCCTGCTGCTTCTCCAACATGGAAAGCAGCGTTTGATTTTCTGGGAGGGAGGTTATGGATATTTTTCGCAGAAGAAGATGAACAGCGAGCACAGTAGGTGCCCATTGTGAGGACTGAGGGAAGACACACTAAAAGGAGACCAGCAATGACTTCCTTTCCCCAGGGTGCTTCCAGACCCCTTTCTTGTGCAACAAGGGATGGTGGCAGTCTTGGAAGAGGTCATTTCTTCAATCAACAAACAATTGCAAGCCCCTGGTGTGCACTGGGCAAATGACAAGCTGGTGGACCTGGTGTGCATTTGCTTTGAATGAAGTGAGTCACTTCCAGCTTCTCCATGGTCACAATCCCAGCAGCAAACTGGTTCGTGATAGCCAAGTTCAAGTTCAGTTGTGGTGTTTCAGTCACTGTGTGCAGCGTCCCCTCCTTCCTACTGCTCTGCAAAGGAAGAGGGCTATCTCCTCTGGATTACACTTTGGAGACGCTAAGACTTTTTTGGGGTAACTTAGAAAAGTTCCCCCAGAACTTTTGAATCGAATCTCCTCCAGAACTCTCCACGTTTGGGCCCAAAGCCACCCATCCCCTTGGAGTCATCTTCAACGTCTGTTGAGTCCTGGTGGACCCCAAAGGGGCTAGACTCCCACCTGTGTGTGATGGAGGTTGTGAGGTGGTCCTGAGGGAAGGGCTGGGGGTGGGGGCAGCGCATAAGTGTGTCGGTAAAGGCAGCTGCTGCTGCTGCTTCACGGCCTGTCCTCTCCCCCAAATCTGAAATTAGGGAAATTTTGGGGCAGTGCCTGAAGAGAGGGCAGAGTGAGATGCCGTCAAATCCCTGCCCAGACGGTGTCCAGGGAGGGGAGCTGCTAGTGGGGACAATCTCATGTAAGGAGATATTGGGGGTCCCGACTGATGGAGACATCCTATATGTTGACATAGTAATGATCCCAAATGATGGCGAGGTGGGAGCAGTTGAGCTAGAGCTACTTATATAATCAATTAAAAAGCAACCATTTTATGAAGACACAGATAAATACACACACAAAAAGCAAGAACAGACAAAATTTGGCTGGGCTTGGGGCCTCCCCCAAATTAAAATTTACAGGAGGGCCTGATAACATACCTCTGAAAAGCAGTAGAAATAGAGACACTGAACTTAGTTTGAGATGCGTGTGGACTCCATGCCCGTGGTCCCAAAGTCTGCTCCAGGTTTGGGGGAGCTGTCCCAAGACTCTCACTCAAGGAAGTGGCTCTCCTCTCCCTGCAGACCTGTGGTGCCCCGCGCTCTTTGGGCCTGGCCCTGCCTGTTCTGTGTTGCCAGTTTCCTGAGGCTGGACAAGAGGTTTGTACCATCCCCCTTTTACTACCGATTGAATTGTGTGCTTCTATTGTTGGAACGTCGATACTCCCCCAATACATTCCCATTGTGGTTATATGCACTTGGCTTGAGTCAGTGAACCTTTCTGCTTTGGTGGAAATTTGCAGATCTGAAGTTTATAGATATTTATGGATATGAACCTGATATAAAAATGGGCAAGGGTTGGAGAAGGTGGGAGAGGCAGGGGGAAAAAGGCAAAGGAGGAGAGGAGGAGGAGGTGAGGACTTCTGGCACTCTCCTCTCCACCCGGGTTCTGAAGAAGGAGGGATGCGTGCAGACAGGGATTGGATGGGGATTGGACTCACTGAAGAAATATGTGCTCAGTGCAGCTACCTGAGGGAGGGAGGCGCCTCAGAGGGATGGAAGCCTTGGGGGGATCTCACCCTGCCACCCACAGGGATCTCCCACAGGGGACCCTGCAGAAATACCAGCTGTCAGCACTAGCCTCCACAGCTGGGCTAAAGGTGCCCTTTCACTCACAGACAACTTTGAACACAATCTTGACATGTTCTCGCTGGTGCCCATTCTTATCCTCTGATCGTCACCAGAATTTCAAGCTCACTGAAAAAATAATTTTTGAAAAAAGATACATCTGCTAAAGTGTTCTTTTTAGGGACCCCCACATGAAGAGTGGGAGCCAGAGCCCCCTTCCAGGGAGGCTGCCTCTGCTTCCCCTCTGGCCACTTTGTGGTTATTCCCCCTCAGCTCTGTGGTCACTTTGTGTTTTTCAACTTCACCCCTCAGATTGACATGGAACTTTCTGGAACATAGTATGCAGACTGAAAAAATCTAAGATATTTCTCCAAGCACAGGCCTAGAAGGAGCTGGGGCCAGTTGCCCTGTGCTTTCTGGTCAGGCCTCTGCTGAGTCAATTAGGGGTCAGGGTGCCCTCCCTGAGGGGCAGCCCCTCCTACCAAGCCACCCAACCCCTGGCTTTTTCTAGTGCCTACAGATGTTGCCTCAAGGAAGGATTGGGATCATGAGGAAGTCCCTTCCCTGCCTGCTGGTGCGGGCAACCCTAAGTGGGGTTTCTGCATGGGCCCTTTGCTCTATTCTGGGGCATCAGGGGAGTTGGCACTGCTTTTTACTAGGCCCACCAGAAATTTAGGGGTACAGAGGACCTCCCAGTGAAAAGCTGCCTGTGTTAAAACAGAGCTTCCCCCAAATGCCCACATTTGTTTAAGACAGGAAGCAGTAAGTTCTTTTTACTGACAGAAAATTAAATAGCAAAAAAGAAAACCAACGTAAGTGCCAGGCAAGCACCATTGTTTCATACTTCACTTGTGCTGTTATGAAAGACCCAGCTCCCATAGTCATTCTTAGCTGTCTTTACGCAAATGCCCTCTGTTGAGTTCATGTTAATTTTGCTTCGCTGAGAAGGTCTGAGTGTCCTGGTCTGCCTCTTCCATGGCGGTCTCCTCTTTCTGGAGCAATCTGTTATAATCTTTCTCTGAAAGCAAATCCTTCCCTGAAAAAACAAAGTGTATTCAAGAAAAGAGCCCAGATTTGGGAGTCAGAGAGATCTGAAGGTGGATCTTGGTTCAGCTTTGTGTCCTTCAGCAAGTGAGTGGTGGTATCTGTAAGGCTCAGCTTCTTAGTTATATAACCATAGACCCAAACTCCATGGCCTACTAGCTGTGTGACCCTGGGCTAGTTGCTTAACCTCTCTGGGCCTTGATTTTATTTTATCTGTGAAATAGTATAAACACTGTTGTTAATATTTAGTTGGGTTAATATTAATTCTCCCATGAGCAGACTCTTCCCCTAGATAGCTCCTGACAGGCAGTCCTCCCCCTGGATGGGAAGGCCCTGCGGAGACACCTAGCTGGCAATCCCTTGGATTCAGGTGTGTTCATCCTACAACCTACATTCCCTTCTCCCGGGAGCAAGTCCAAATGTCTGAATGGACCCGGCCGTCGGCTCCCTGGGGCCACATCCTTTTGGCCTCACCTTTAGTACACCTACCTCAGCACAGGTGCACAAGGCTGATGAGCACAGCCTCTGGAGTCAGCCCGCTGGATCCTAAACCTGGCCGTCTGGCACTTGCTTGGGGTGTGATTTGGGCCAATTACTCGCTTCTCTGTAAAATGGGCATAGGGATAACTGGACTTGTGGGATGAATTGCATTAATACGCCTGCCTCGGTAGGACAATGTTGGCACCTAGAAAACCCTGCACTCACGTCTGTCATTTGGGTTACTCCTCAGACTCTGTACTAGTACTAACGGGTCCCTCTTTTTTATTTTCTTGATCCTAAACTCTCATTATGCTACGTTATTTTCCTGGCTACTGCTCTTATCTCCCCTTCCAGCATTCTTCAAGCCCTGATTTCCTGCCTCCCATATGTTAGTTATTGTGTTGGGTGCAGGGGACCAAAAGCATCAATCAGCTGTGGTCCTTGTCCCCCCAAAGACAGTCCATTAAACACTTTACAAATCCCACCGAGAAAGTACAATAATGGGTGATAAATGATTTGGTACAGGCAGTAGATGCTGTCGGGCCCATAGTGGAGAGAGCCACTGTACCATTTTTTAGTGTTGGAAAATGCTGTTACAACAAATTATGCTGGAATAACTAGGCCATCACCTGGGGCTGACAAATATTTGGTTGCACTTTGCTTGAATTTTGACTGTAACTGGATTCGACTTGTATTTAGTGGCTCCATTTCCTCAGGGTTGAAAAAGAGGTCACATCTTTGGGGAATGGGACCTGACATTGAGTAGTAAGTAGCATTCCTTTTCTGTGAACTGCTTACAGGAAGGAAGACTGTCATGTGGCTTTGGGTAAACTCGCTTTCTTGTAGCTTGTTTCACTGGCCAAGTTGTTACAGTAACAGCGTTTTAAAAAATGTAATCTATATATTTCTATTAGGGAAATACACAGACCTCATTTAAAAAGTCAAGCAGTATTAAAAGGCTTTTATTGAAAACAGCATTTATTGAAATCCCCTGACCCACTCTTCCCCTGTATTTAATTTCTCCTCCCCCGAGGCAAGCACTTCCAAGTTGTTTAAGATGTTTCTTGTAGTGTTTTCCTCCATGCTTCTAAATAACATGTGTGCATTATTAGTTCTTGATTTCTGTACTTTGGATGTTTTTATTCCCCATCTGACCTCCAGTACTCACACACACACTCCTCTGCCTCCTTCCATCCCCACTACCAGCCTTCTGGTAATATAACAATGTTCTGTCAAGTCAATATTCGGGGTTCTCGTTATTTTGACCATGTATATATCAATCACAAGTGAACCACAAAGCTTGCACAAAGATTTTGTTTTCCAAGAGTTCATAATTGCCTCAATTTTTCATTTGTTTAATTGCCTGTGTACTTATCATTAATTCATTTCTTCTACCAGAGCTTAATTTTCTTAAATACCAGCACACATCAAGTTCCATTTTCATCTTAGTTACATCTCTCCCAGACAATTTCTGGCCTGGCCTCCAGAAAGACCCCAGACTGAAATCCTGTCACTTCCCTTTACACCTCCACCCTGGGGCTTCCCTGGAACTCTTCCCCAGGGAAGTGTTCATATTTATTTCATTGACTACATATCATTTGCTTTTAAAATTTTACTTCTTTGTTTTGGTACAACATCTTAATAAATGGAGCCCCTGAATGTCTGAAAATAACTTTATTCTACCTCCATACTTAATTGTAGGTGGGCTAGGGTAATGATTAACTTTATCTTAATTGAGTTAAGGAAGACCTAGATATCTTGTAAAACACTTCTGGCAGTTTCTGGAAGAGATTAGCACTTGAATTAGTAGACTGGGCAGGGAAGATGCACCTTCATCCTTACAGACAGGCGTCATCCAAGCTATTTGAGAGCCCAGCTAGAGTGAAAAGGTAAAGGAATAGGAAATTCCCTCTCACTCCGTGAGCTAGAATGTCTGTCTTTTCCTGCTCAGACATCAGAGGTTGGGCCTTCAAACTCTGGGAAAATTCCCATGACACCTCTGTTCTCAGATCTTTGAACTGGGCCTTTATTATACCACCTGATGCTTTCCTCATGTCCCAGTTTGCAGGACTTCTTGGCCTCCATAACAGTAAGTCAGTTTCTATAATAATTTTCACTATATTCCAGAGGAAGCTGACTAATATAACTGGGCATAAAATTTTAGGTTCCAATAATTTTCTCTCATAGTTTAAAAAACATTGTTCCATTGTTCTCCAGATTCCATTGTTACAACTGGGAAATCTAATCCTATTTTGATTCCAAATCTTCTCTAGGTGGCCTATTGTTTTTCACTTCCTGGCATTTTTAGGGTATTTTCCTGTGCCAGTTCTTCTAAAGTCTTACAATGGTCTGCCTTGATGTGGGTTTTTTTTCATTCTTTGTGCAGGAAACTCAAGCTGGGTGCTTGAACTCACTTTCAATATGGGGACTATTACCTCCAGTCTTGAAATTTTCCTGTGTTTGTTCCTTACTAACATCATTTCGTCTATTATTTCTTTTCTCTCTTTCTAGACTAACTCCTACTATTTAATATATAGACACTCTAAGACTGAGTCAAAGGTTCCAGTTGTCTTCCCTTTTCTTTCCTGTGTTACATTCTTGGTCTTTTCCCTGGGTAACCTTTTTAACTGTGTCTTCTAAGTCTTTCATTTTTTTCTTTTCTGTTAAATATTTGACACGGCTTTTCTCATACTCTGAGTTTCCAAATTCTCTTTCTCATTCTGTATATTTTACAAATATCCCCCTCTTTTTGCATTTGCCTTTTGTTTAAAATACACAATGCTTCCTCATTTTTCTGAGAACTTTTAAAAGTTTGATTTTTTAAAGTTTTCTCCTGTGTTCTTTGAGTTTTTTCTTGTCTGTTGCCTTTTCCTGTCTGTCATTCTTGCTAGAAGTTTTTCCTCGGATATTAGGTGACCTGTGGTTGTCTAATTTTAGCCAAAAGTGAAGCATAGGGGTTTCCTTTTTGGGATATGGGCTGTGTTGGGTGGAACTAGCTAGAAGTGGTAGTTACATAATATTGTGATTGTACTAATTACCACACACTTTAAAATGGCTAATTTTATGTTATGTGATCTTCACCACAATTTTAAAAATTGGGAAAAAGAGAGAGAACCACAAAGCAGCTTGGGGACTGAGATCTCAGTTGTGTGTGGCTAGGGCCCATCCCCACTGACTGTGGACCTAGTCTAGGATATTGGGTAGGAATAAGACCCTCTCACCAGAGATTTCCAAGCATCTTTCTCTGTTTTCTTTCCTACCCACAGTCCAGTTTCTCCAGCGAGGAGTGCTCCAGTCTCCCACCTGGGTTGCTACAAGCCTGGACCCCAATGTCTGAGAGCTAAAGAGGGGTAAAGAGCAAGTCAACTTTCACTTAACCTTCCTTGTCTCAGTGTGGCCTCTTACCCAACTGTACTATGCTGACATCTCTGAGGAGATGGGCAGGTCATAGGCACTTGGCTTCAAACATTCTAGAGAGTAAACCCTTAAGCAGTTTTCCGCCAAGCCAGAGAGGAGTTTTCTCTGTTCACCTGGGACAAGGGCTCTTCCTTGGGCTGATACTGCTGTCAGCCTCACCCATATCCCCGCTGTCCTGGGTTCTTGGGCCTCCAAATCTTGAGACTTTTCCAAATTTCTGCTCCTTAGTCCTCAGTCCCCTCCAACTAACCCCCAGACTCAGGTTTCTTCCCTCTGCCTAAGAGGTAGTGCATTTTCTTCTCCAATACAAAGATGCCATCTTCTTGGCTGATGAAGTTCCTCTGGGGGTTTGTTCCCTAAGCTCCCATCCCTAAAGTGTAGTGAGCTGACCCCAGAGGAGGGGTGGAGAATCTTAGGATTGGCCTTCACTTTGGCACTGCTGGCTGTTCATATTAAAGTATTTGACAGGTCTGCTCTGCGTTCCAGTTTTGTGCATATTTCTGATCCGCAATATGGCGGCTTGAAGAGCTCCCCTTTCAAGTCCTCATCACCAGTGCTTGGACAGAGGCCTTTCAAAGATCAGGTGTCGGCCCCTTTGGGAGTTGAGAATTACTGGGAGCCCCTTTGAAACCTCAAGCGGCCATTTAATACTGCCCACACCTTGGGAGCAACATTTTCAGCTAAAGGTATAAAGCACATTAAAAGTAAGAGAACACTTGAAACGCAAGATAATCCCCAGGGGATAGAACAGGTGACTAGGGCTTAGCCCGGTGGCTGAAATGGATATAGTTTAAATTTTCATGCATAAGGGCCGGCTAATAGTTCAGCCTTACATTCCTCTACTTAGTGACCCTTCTTCCTTAGATCAGATTCTGGCTCTGCTGGCTTCACACTCACGTTCTAAAGTGCAGCTGAAACTGGAGTTTTTCCCACAAGAGCCACTTATTGGCACTTCAGAAAAGGCAAAACAAATCGATGAAGCAGAAAAAATATTAATATTCTGAGCAGATATAAAAAGCAGCCTCGTTTAAATAGAGAAACCACTTTGGAGGCAGGGTAGTCAAGGGGATGGTGGGGGTCCTGGGCGCGGGGGAGGGGGTGGGCAACTTTTCCTCTCAGCAGTTCAGAAACAGCTGCAGATCTCATGAAAGCTGTACCTGGAGTCCAGGCTATCCCCAAAACACTGCTGTTAGTGTTAGAAAATAAGAATTAGAAGCAAGTTTGTGTATTGGGACCTCCCTGGTGGTGCAACCAACGGGTTAAGTCTTGGCCTCTGAAGCTATATGCTGCTGATGCAGCATGAGTTCAATCCTTGGCCAGGGAGCTTCCCACATGGCGCAGCAGACCTCTCTTGTCTCACCCGCTGCTCCCCTCAGCAGTGTATTTCAGACCATCCGCCTGTTCTGCTCCCCGCTCTGTCTCTGGTGACTCCTCTCACCACCCCACATCTCTGGCCTACACCCCAGTTCTTGTATGCATAAATAAATAAATCTCAAAAAAAAGTCTTAAAAAAAAAGAAGCAAGTTTGTGTGGCTTGAGTTTCACAAACCTTGACATTTTCTTGAAGATGTTCTTGAGAGAAGGCTTCCTTCCTCTCCTCACCTCTACCTTCCATCTCCCTCTCATCTTTATCTACCTTTTCTGCTCTTTATGAAGCCTCTCTAGTGCCAGTTCCCAAAAAAGGGTCAGAGAGGCTTTTCTCTATAAGCCCAAGGCAGGCAAATTGGCACCTTGGTATGGGAACTAGAGGTCAGTTGAGGCCCCAGGATCCTGGGGATGCCTGGTGCCACGACTTAAAGAATGCAGATTGCACCAACTTGCATTTTCATCAGTTGTGGAATATATACTCAATGGAATACTACACAGCTGTGAAAAAGATGAAATAGTGGCTTTTGGAACAAAATGGGTGGCCCTTGAGGTGATTATGTTAGATGAAATAAGTCAGAAAGTGAAAGATATCAGATGGTTTCACTCATCTGTGGAATAATGAAAAAATACACAGGTAAAATACAGTAGGAATAAATCTTGACTCAGTGCAAAACTTTCACAGCTACTATAGGGTTCAGGGAAGGGAGAAGGGGTGGAGTAGAGAGGATATGGTCATGATTGGTTTTGTGGAGAGAAAGTGGAGCATGGTCTATGGAAGAGTAAAAATGTTACCCTCAAATTAAAAGATTTAAAGGAGAATGTAGATTGTTTTGTGTGAGAGCAGTGAGGCTCTAAGGGTAGGAGAAGCTTCTGTTCCTGCCCAGCTCCTTCACCCCTCCCTAATGAGGAAGAGATCATCCTGTTCTAAGCTTTTGCCCTTTCCTGATATGAGAAATCATCACTGCACTCCCTTTTATAACCTAGAAGAATGCAGTTTGGGGGGTCACCCAATTGCAGGTTTACCAGTAAACATGTCCTAAGAATCTCGCTCTTTTCCTCAGAGTAGAGATGAAGTCAGCCCTTCCTTGTGTCATGTGGAGGCGCCCCTTCTGTGACCTTGATGCCCAGGGCCTGAAAGACAGGGTGAATACTCCTGGTCTGCTCTGGTAGTCTTTAGAATTTACAGCCGTGGGGGTTTCCACCTGCATGTTATTAAATTCACTGTTTTCCCTTTACCAACCTGATGATGCTCTTTTGTTCACTCATCCGGTCTGAGAAGAACCAAGGATGGGTGCAGGCTGATTTCTTTTGCACCCTACACCTCTCTTTCGCATCCTCCCTCTTTTCTCCTTTCCCAAATACAGCCGAGACTCACCCCTGCCTGCCCCAGCCTTGGGGGTGATGAGAGGCACAAAAAATTTGCCCTCTATCTGCCCTTTCCTTCCAGGCTGCCAGGCCAACCTCTTAGCTGCTTCCAGAGGGCCTCTGAATCCCTTTGGATTCCGATGTTTAACTTCCAAGTTGAAGCGTTTAATTCAGCCCAGAGTGAGGCTGTGGAGACCAAGCTGGCGAGGGCAGAAGCGATGAATTCCTGCCCGACCTACAGGATGCCATCCAGCGCCCACAGAGGGGACAGCCAGTGCCTGGGGCTATTCAGGGTTCAACATGCCTGCAGGCGGTGCCTGCTGGTCATCGCCCAGCTGACAGCAGGCTTTGCATGTGCACCTCAGGCTCTGCTCATTTCTCTTCTGCAAACCTAATTTTTCTTCATCTCATTTTTGCTTGACTCTCACTTTTTTCTCCTGGGGGTGAATTATTCAATCCCAAAGGTCTATTTTAACTGAGAAGGGTTTGGGGAGCATAGACGGTGCGAAAGAAGCTCATTGTTCCAGTGCATCCCTGCAAAACCTTTGTGTGTTTCCTCTGACATATTTGAAGTGCCCTGGAAGGTGAAAGGGGAACAGCCTCCTTTGATATGTTAAATCAAGCCCATCTTTTTTGCTGCCCCTGGTAAATGAATGGGTTCGGGAGCTCGCTATTTGAAAAGAGTATTTTTAAACATGCCTGCAATCAAAAGGACCCTGGAGTGCCTGTCAAATGTGACACAAAATTCTGAGCCTAGGGAAGACCTGGGGGTCCAGCTGGGGGTGCCTGAAAACATCACATGGCAGACTTATTCCCACGTGCCAGGTGGGGAGGCGCCGCAGAAGCCTGTGACAGGTACCTGCTGCTTCCCAGCTGACTTTTGGTGCAATTTTGAGCCATTAGTCTCTGCGCAGGGGCAAAACCTGTGCAAAACCTGAAAGCATGAAATAAAGCCTGGACTGAAATTTTATGGAGTCTAAGATCTAAAGAAGAATATTTTGTGGTGTCTACCCATCCAGCCCAGCGAGTGGAATTGCCCGGCAAGTCAGCTGTTGGGTTGGTTCCTAAAGGTCTGAGTGCCTTGGTTTCTCCATTCTCTCTTCTTTTCTATCAATCTCTCTCAACAACCAAATTAGAAGACATTTAATATTTGTGTTGACCAAGAGTCTCTCTTTGACATAACTCTACTCAGGCCCCCTGAACTCTTCAGCTTGGCCTTGACTCTTGTGTTCATCTCCAAGATATCTAATTTTTATCAGGACTCCTGCTAAGTCATTTTAACCAGATCTCCCACCTTCATTATTTGACTAGGTTCTCCATTATCCTCCCCCCCCCCATAGGATGCTGATCCCCCAAACCTGCCTTCAGCAGGGGTCCTTTTAGGTCACTCTAGGCAGAATCCATCCCTCTCACCTTGGACACTTTCTCTTAGTCAATTTGCGTCCACTGATCCCCAACCTACTTCTCGGCTATAAAATCCCATTTATCCATATTGTTTTTGAAGTTGAGGCCAATTTCTCCCCCAGGGCAAGACCCCGTTTCAGTGGTCCCTGCACCAACAGCCACAGCAGCCCTTGAATAAACTCCTCCTTACCCTACTCCAACAAGTGTGATTGAGTAAGTTTTTTTTTTATAAAGATTTATTTATCTTTGCATATAAGCTGGGGTGCAGGCCAGAGATGTGGGACAGTGAGAGGGTTCACCAGAGAGAGTGGGGAGCAAAACAGGCAGATCTACCGAAATACAGTGCTGATGGGAGCAGCAGGCGAAGCAGGAGAGGTCTGTTATGCCATGTGGGAATCTCCCTGGCCGGGCATCGAACTCGCACCACAGCCACCAGCAGATCCACGGAACTGTGCTTAACCCATTGCGCCACCAGGGAGGCCCAGATTGATTAAGTTTTAACTTAGCAGCATTTTTTACTTCAATGATTCCTCGACTACTTGTAATATCAGCCTGTGACAATTGTACTCTTATCATTGCTGTTTCATGGATGAAGAACCAAAAAGTCAGCCAGGTTAGGCGACTCACCTAACATTACACAGTTGGGGCCTGGCCAAACATCCCCACCACCTGGGTCTTCTGATCCCCAAACCCAAACATTTGCTTTCCACCAGGGCAGACATGAGGTACATCTCTAGTTTGAAGAATTCTTGGAGCAAAAAACATTAGTGTTGGGGCTGAGTATGGAGTATAATTTGATGAATTCTTATTCCCTACCTACCTCATCGACCAGGGTCAGTTTTAGCTGCAAAGACAGGAAGGTGCGGGCTATGACGCAACAGTGGTTACATTTCCCCAGGTCACTATCCTAGTAGCATCTAAACTTTGCGAAGTGTACTGGGAATGGACTGTTGGATATTTCGGGCTGTATCTCTACCAGGGGAAATAATCAGAGTTATTTGGAAGAGATTTTTTAAGGCAACCGAGCACTGTTATGAGGCTGTGCGTCATCAGAGACATCACTTGCTTCTCAGAGACTCTCCAAGGCTCCCATCTCACCAGGAAATCTCAAACTCACTGCCCCTGGCCAAACTTGGAGCTAGAGACCCCTCAGCACGAAATGAACTTGAAAGGCACTAAGAGACCCTACCCTTAAGTCAATAAGCCCCCAAAAACTAACCAAAGAGAATTTAGGGCGCTCATCTGTGTTCTTTGATGTTGCCAGGAAATTGTCATTAAAGGTTAATGGCAGTGTGTTTGCGGTGAACACTGATCAGATGAACTTATGGGGAGATCTGCAAGAATGTTAGAGAGGAAGTGGAGGGGTGGGGTGTGTGATGGGGAGCGAAGAAACTGGAAATTGTGTGATTTTGGTCCCGAAATTTCTATCAGTTAATACAATTCGTATGTACCTGGAAGAAGTCACCTCTCCTCTCTTACCCTCAGTTTTCTTGTTTGTGCAGAGGTAGTTGGGCAAGCTGATCCTGCCATCTGATGGCTTTTAATTCTCAGTTCTTTGCTTGGGCTTCCCAAGAGCACTGAGGAGAAAGAGTCATGGCGAGCTTCAGCTGTTGCTAACTGGCCGAGGATACCTGCCAACTCCCCAGACCCAAACATAGGAAATAATAGTATCGCTACTGCCCCACACAATTTATATCTGAATGGGGATTTAGAGTCAGAGTCTTCCATGCACACTTTCTGAATTATTAAGGTAAGCAGCCCAGTGTTCTCCAGGGTACTGGGAGGCCTGACACAGATATAGGTGTGTGGAAATGGTACATTAATTGATCAGTTGGAAGAAGCAGACGGAACCTCCAGAAGACAGCCACTCTCAGGACTGGATCAGCTGCTGCCCGGTGTGATCTTTTGATTAACCATTGCGGTGATCATTCTGTTTATGGTCATGTGTTTTTTCCTTATCTTCCCCCTTCTTTCATTCATTCATCATCCACCCATCAATTCTTCATTTGTCTATCACCCATCATTAACCCACTAATGACTAATCTGTCATCTATCCATCTTTCCCCCCCCATCCATCCGCCCACCCACCCACCCGTCCATCCACCCCCTCCCATCCATCCTCCCAGCCAGCCAGCCAGCCAGCCAGCCAGTCAGCCACTCATCTATCTATTCCCCAGAAGTCTTCATCAAGCACAAGCTTTGTTGGAACAGTGACAGGCCCTGTGTGGGAGACGAGGACCCGCAGCACGTAAACCCTTGTGCCAGAGGGGTCCTTATTCAAGCAGACTCATGGAAAAAAAAACATGAATCCAGCTATGATGGCCAGTGCTGAGGAGGGGTGCAAGAGCACTGTAGAGGCCTTTCCACTCCCTCCCTCCCGCCCCTCCCTTCTCATGGACACCTGTGTAGCAGCTTATCCTCGTGAAACTTCTTTCTTAGCTGAAAGCAATTATGTGGTCACAGTTACACAGCTGAGAAAAGAACATTATCCAACCACTTCACAAAGGCTTCTGAGTGAATGGCAGTATTATTGCAGCTGTTTGCCCAGAGGGATGTCACTATGGGAAATGGGCCCTTATGTGGCTTTCTTAGAGCATATTAATGCTTAAAAAAGGATATGTGCCCTCTTTTTTGGGACGGAGTCTCTTAGTTTGACTCCTGTTCAGCTTAGTTGTCATTTTGTCATTAATTATTACATAAACGAATATTGTGGAGAGTAGTACTTGCTGTGATATTCTGCTCTTAGCATGTGTGGTTAGGGTGGTTGTGGTAAACGGGTGAGGAAGGAGGAAGCTTGTCATGGGTTAACCTAGATGGTCAAAACTGAGAAACAATTCTAAGGCAGATTTTAGTTCAACATAAGAAACTATTTTTGAAACAACCAAAATGTCCATCAGATGAAAAATGGATAAACAAGATGTAGTCTATCCATACAATGGAATATTATTTGGCAGTACAAAGGAATGAGGTGCCGACAAAGGCTGAACCTTGAGAACACACGCTAAGTGAAAGAAGTCAGTTCTGTTGGCCAGACATTGTACGATTCCATTTAAAGGAAACATCCAGAATAGGCCAATCCATAGTGACAGAAATGGTTGCCTAAGACTGAGGGTGGAGGTGGTTGGAGGAAAATGGGAAGTAGCTGCAATTGGGCTGGGGGCTTCTTTTTGGGGTGATTGAAATGTTCCAAAATTGATTGGGGTGATGGCTGCAGCACTCTGTGCATATATGAAAAGCTATTGAGTTGCACACTTTAAATGGGAGAATTGTATAATATGTGAATATTTTAATAAAGCTCTTAAAAATTAACTTTTCTGTTTTTAACTTTTAAAAAGGAAACTACTTTTTAGCAAAAAGAGTGGAAGAATATACTAGCACAGTGCTCCCTTGTGGGAAGCCCTGGATTCCCTCTGGCTCATAATTCCCCTCTTGTTCTGCAATGGGGAGACTTAGCTGAGTCAATAAGAACTCTGGTCATGCCTAGAGATACCAGGGAAGTCAGCTGAAGGGGCATGTAGAAACTTCCAGCAGTGAGAGGGAGGATGGGTCTTTGTTTGGATTTTTGAAAAGTAGAGCCTACCAGAGACCAAGGTGGACATTATATAATGACAAAGGATTCAATCTACCAAGAAGACGTGACAGTTTTATATGCACATATAGTACGCCCAAGATAGAAACACCTAAATATATAAAGCAAATATTAACAAACATAAAGGGAGATATTGACAATAATTCAATAATAGCGGGGGTCTTCAACACCCACTTACAAAAACAAACAAACAGGAAAAAAAAAAACCCAGGAAGAACAGGAATGAAGCATGAATTCAAGGAGATCTGAGCGCCTGCCTTGTCTCTGTTTCTTAGGAATAATGTGATCTAGGACCCCTTACCTTATGTAAAGAGATTTATTTTAAAGAATTGGCTCATACCATTAAGAGGCCTGGCTAGACTGAAATCTATAAGGCAGACCAGTAGGGAGGGTTTCTACAAAACAGCATTGAGGCAGACTTTTTGGGGAAATCTTAGTTTTTGTTCTTAAAATCTTCAACTGATCAGATGAGGCCCATCACCTTAGCAAGAGCCGTACCCCTTACTTAAAGTCAACTGATTGTAGCTGTAGCTGTTACCGCATCTGTGAGACACCATCATGACAACACCTGGCTTAGGGCATCATTGAATCACTAGGTGCTGTAAGGTGGCATAAGGGTAACCACCCCACCTGACATGCAGGGATTTGGACTCCAAACAGCCTTGGTTCCTTCCCATCTGGCAGCTCCTTGAATGTGAGCTCATTCTCTGACAGACTGAAAGTGAAATGCTTTACAGAGTACAAGTTTGCAGTCTGAGACTTGCGCTGTTATCAAAAATTCTGGACTGTTTGAACCCAACCTTGCCCCTAGTTTTACAGATGAGAGGGCCCAGATTAGTTTACCCTGCTGAGGCCCCACCGCGAGCTTATGGCCAAATCCTCACTCGAGAGAGATTTCTTGCTTTCTTAGAGCATGATGGGTTCCAGAATGATAGTTTGCTCAGGCCAAGTGGGGAAGGAAATACTGTCGTGTCAACTTCACTACAAGTGGTTCTTATTATTCTCTTGAACCAGGAGGTAGATGTGTTTTCATTTGACAGCGAACATTATTGAGAGCACATTTCCTACAGAGTCTGTCCATGTCCTAACTCCCAGACGCAGCTAACTATCTGCTTCCCTTCCGCCTGGGAGGCAAGGAGGAAAGGCGGGGCGGGCCAGCTCTCCTGGGAGACTCAATCCCCTCCAATGTGGATGGGTTTCGGTCATCAGAACCAGATGTGCAGATGCGTCTGGGCCTCTCTGCCTCCTCATGGGGTGAGGCCCAGAAGGGGGTAGGCGGCTTTGAGAAGCTGTTTCTGGTGTTGGGGTGTCTATGATCCTTCATTGGATGATGGAAGAGGGGGCTCTTGTGTAGGGAATGCTATGGCCTTTCTCTCAACCCTCTTCCTTCCTGCTCTCTGGCCTTGTAATCATTTAAGCTTCGAAGGAACTGGGCTCCATTCAATGTCCTCATCTCTCCATGTGCCCCGTTCTCACTCCAACAGAGCTGAAGCAAGGCTCACTGGGTCAGGGCTCATGCTCTCCTCCGTGGCGCAAGAGCAGCTTACTTGGAGCTGCACTTTTGTCTGTCTTATATATTGGGCATCTGTGTAAAATCTCATTGGAAAAAATTAATTCTGCTGCTTAAAAAAGGATCTCAAAATCATTGCTGAGGATGAGGGGAAACTAAGGTGATGGTCTTAGATGAGATGCATGTAATGTGTTAAAACTTTGGGGAAAAATTGCTAAATCACACATAACCCTCCAAATTATTTTTTTTTTCAATATCCTTATTTATAGCCTCCTCTGGGAGAGTTAAAAAGTCAAATATTTCTGTATAGAGGTAGAACGCATTGAAGAGGATGAGGTGTATATGACATAAAGCGAAACACACGGGACCCAGGAGCCCAGTCTAACAGACACACATGTGAGACGAGACTGAGTTAGGGTCTCTAGCCTAAGGTGTTTCTTATCCCAAGGGGCAGGGCAGCCCCAGCCCCATCTCTGAACAGACTCCTCCCAGCAGATCCAACTGAAGACTGACTTTCCATCCACCATGAAAATGATCATGGCCTATATCTCCCAAGTTTCTCCTTCCACACTCGAGGTGGGAATGCAATCCACACGTCAGGTGGGAGAAAGCCCTGTTGGCTGCATAAAACTCAAGATACCCTGGTGCCTTTGTTTTCCTCATGTGTATCTATTTTTTTTGAAGATTTATTTTTTATTTATACATACAAGCTGGGGTACAGGCCAGAGGCGTGGGGTGGCGAAAGGGCTCACCAGAGACAGAGCGGGTAGCAGAACAGGCATATCAGAAATACACTGCTGAGGGGAGCAGCGGGCGAGGCAGGAGAGGTCTGCCATGCCATGTGGGATTCTCCCCGGCCGGGCATCGAACTCGCGTCGTCGCTGCCGACAGCTCCACAGCGCAGCGCTTAACTGCTGCGCCACCGGGGAGGCCCACCTCGTGTGTATCTAATTAAACAGAATTTAAAAAAAAAAAGATATTGCTTGGTCTAGGAGGGAAAATCAACACTTTCTGAAATTAGAAAGGCCCCAGTGTGATGTTGACGTTACTTGTACTTTTGCTCTTGGGAAATAGTCGTTACTTGCTTTAGAGCCAAATTTATTCAGAAAACTCAAGTGAGTGCTTCTGTCTAACCGAAAGGGGCAAGGGCCACCTAACATTCTGCTTGCTCTACACTGGACTTCTGCTTGTGCTGACTGGGATAATGGCAAAAAAAAAAAAAAAGTGCCAACTCTGGCACAGGCATTGATGCCAAGGACTGGGAGGAGGCTTCAGTGAGGGCAAGGGCATGAGGGGATGGGTGCCCTCTGACCACGGTGGTGGCACAGGAACTGAGCCACAGCAGTGAGGTGGAGCCACGTGTAACATTTCACCAAATCCTGCAGTGGGTTTGTATGTGTCCTGTCTCAAGAGTTCTCCCTCCACAACACCCAACCTCCTTCAACCACTATCCTTTCAGATCCCAAGACAGAAGAATGTTCTAGTCTTGATCTTGTTCCAGCTCTTCTCTCTTTGGCATTGACTTCTGTTGGGAACCAGAGATAACTATGATCAAATACTAGACATAGATGTCCCAGTTTTCCAACTTTCTCTGCTCCTGCTCTTACCTGAGAAGCCCAAGTGTTTCTACTGAGTGTCTCTGAACCTGGGAGTCTGCATTCTCCCATCTTTTGTCTCCCAACTTCCTTCTTTACACAGTTGCCAGACACTCCACAGTAGCTGTGGGTCTGGCTGAGGACCAAGATGCTGTAAGACTGGCATAAAGGCAGAGCTAGGTCCTGGGAGAAGAGAGAGTTGTCAATGACAGAGTCAGCTCAAACTCAAGCTTTTCTGGTCACTTTGGTTCTCCTAAACTGGGGCCAACTGAAGAAGAATTAAATGCTTCTCTGATCGCAGGAAGTTCTGAGTGAGTGGGCACAATTTTCTCCAGTCTATACTAGGTCGTTTTTCAGTTCATATCAGCCTCTGGGTGTAGAAGTGAGGAGGAGAAGTCACTCAGCAAAAACCTCTATTGTCACTATTACATGTCTCATTTATTGAGTGTTGACACTCTCACAGGGACCTTGCTGACATCCTCACCTATCTCAAACCTGCCAGGTAGGGATTACCATCATCCCCAGTTGACAGAAGAGAAGATGAAGACTCAAAAAGGATAGTCAATGTGCCCAAGGAAACACAGGGCACGTGGCAGTGGCAGGATCCTAATACAGGTGGTCTGACTCCAAGAAGCCCTTCCCTTTTCACTACTATAGCATAATGTCTTCAGCATTATTTTTATATCATCTTTAAAACTAAAGTCCTAGATTCTCCTACAGTTTCCCTTTCCATCACCAACTTTCTTGCTTGACAGAATGCATTGATTCATTTAAAAAAAAAAAGCCTCTTTATTGATGTCTGACTATGTGCCAGGCACTGTTCTGGACCCTTGGTTTGAACAGTAAACAAAGAAGACAAGCTTCCCACTCTTGTGGAACTAAACAAAGAGAAGTCAGATCTTAATGCTATGAAGAGAAATAAAATAGAAAACTGAATGTCTCCCTGAGTTACCCTGATACGAAAATCAGACAACGATACAACCTAAACAGAAAACTACAGACTAATAGCCTTCATGAACATAAATTTAAAAATTTTAAAAATATATTATTAATAAATTGGATCTAGCAATGAATACAAAAAATATGTCACAGTCAAGTGAGGTTTATTCTGGGAATTGGAAGCTGATTTAAATTTAGAATCTAAAACCTTATCAACTGTCGAAAGATGAAAAAAACCCATGATCATATCAACTGGTATAGAATTAGCAATTGACAAAATTCAATATCCATTCGTGATTCGTAAAAACCTCAACAAGAGAGGTAAAGAGTTTTTAGTCTGATGGCATTTGCAGAACACATAGGCCAACACTTGAGCCATCTAGGTCAATACACAAAAAAGTCAACCATCGTTTTGTATACTAGCAATGTACAATTGACATTTAAAAGTCAAGAAATTTAAAAACAGATTCACCTCCCCTCAAAATGCTGATGCATATTGTCTAACAAAAGTTGACAGGATTTTCATGTTGAAAGCCATAGAAAAGCTGATAATAGAAATCAAAAAAAGATCCAAATAATGGAGACATACTATATTCATGGATTTGAAGATCAACATAGCAAAGATGTCAATTCTCCCCAAATTCAACTACACAGTTCAAAATCACAGAAAGATTTTTTTTATAGATACAAACAAGCAGATTCTAAAATTTCCATGACAAGGCAAAGGAACTTGAATAACAAAACAATTTTGGAAAACAGCTGGAGAAACCATGTTACTTAATGTGATGGTGGGGATTTATAAACCCCAGGTTTATATCCTCTTAGCAATTTCAGTGAAAATAGGAATCAAGAGTTCTAAATAGTTCCAGCAAAAGTTTCTGGGTTGATGTTAATTCTTCTGGCTTGGCTCACACACCCATCTCCGAACCAATCAGTGTGGCCAGGGCATAAGATCCTTCTATTGGACTCAAATATGAAACAGATGATTTGTGGCCATTTATGTGATCACTAGGAATCGACATGTGTTCTTAGCACTTTGTGATCAGCTCACATATTAGTATGTGTTTTTGTCACCAGTATTAGGTGGCCGCTCATGTATTAATATGTGTTCATCTAGTCTCCGATTTTTCACGTCACGGTGGATTTATTTGGAACTATTAGAAGCTATTTCTTTGATCGTACTCAGTCTAGAAGCTTTCCACATTGTTTTGGTGAAAGTGTAAGGTGTTTTATGAGAGATATGACAGTTTTTTTAATATCCAGTAGTTCAGGAGTTGTGTGTGTTTTATTGAATGCCTATACCATTCATGCGGTGGCACAGAAAATGGCCAGCCCCGAGGGCCGGTAAATTTAAAGGGCACCGCACACAAAGTGTTAAAAAATAAATCAACCGCATCCCCCAACACTCCTGCCCCCAGGAATATTATTTTTGAAGATCAGGAGGTTAATCCTGCACATGATTTGATTTCCATGAGACATATGACAAGTCTACCGTGGTGTCTTTGTAGTAGATGAGATGTAATCTTACTCGTTGCATTTATGGCTGGTTCAGTTAACCAGCTGACTGATTGATGACAATCACTTCATTCTTTTTCTAGCTAACTTCCAGGCCATATACTAAAAATGTATTGGTCATCAGTCTAACAGAATGCCTCTTTGACTGACATTCTTCTGGAGAATTCTTTTTAATGGTTAACTCAATGTCTTTTTCTGGTTCTGGCAGAATTTCTTTCCAGTTCATTTCTTTCCAGTATCTTTCTTGGACAAATGTGTACAAGAATTTTTTTTGAGGGAGGGGATTGAAAATGATTCTAAATGGAAAGGATATAATAATACCATTGATAGGGGAATCTGTTGAATTTGACTGGACTGTTTTGAGGGGTTAAGATGAGTTTAAATAGCAATCAAGATCAAAACCTGCATTTTGTGTCAAAAAAACCTCTAGTCCAAGTTCAGAAGATATGGAAACATAACTGGCAGCAGCTAATATAAAAAGATAAAAGGGAATCATCAGTATGACCCAGCTCCTAGGGAAAGGAAATGAAGCCCCAGCCCCTGGAGACCAGCCCACAGTTGGGAATGTTCACTCCACCCCCACTCCATACCACCCCTTGCTAGCTCCAGTTCTAACAGTGGGGTCCCTTCCTGGGCCCTCACTTTAAGGGGGACGTTGACAATCTTGAATATTCCAGTCAAGGCATTCCCAACTTTGGGAGGTTCAGAATCAGGCTATAGCATAATGGACGGAAGAATTGGATAGTGTTCCATCCTGTAGGAATAATGGACAGAAGAATGGCTATATTTATCTCTGGGAATTGGAGACTGAAAAAAAGAACAGCTGCATTGAAATATTAAAGGGCTGTCATGCAGAGGAGGAAATAGTCTTGATCTTGCTACTCTAGAAGGTGTACTTAGCAGAACAGGAAATTTTTAAGAGAGTAACTTTGGCTCAGGGTGAGACCCTTAATGACACAATTTGGCAGGAAATGGAGTGAGCACTCTCCTGCTCCCTTGGCTGTTGAGTCTAGTATTTGCTGGGGAACTTCTTCAGGCAGAGACAATGTTTTTAGGCATCCCCAGACATCTGTGTCATTTGGAGTGATCGAAGCAACTTTCCCAGTCTAAGACCAGACTGCAAACCTGGTTGGAATAAGCTGGGGCGCAGAAGTGAAATGGTTACAGGTGCCCCATAAGGTCTAATGAGGAGAGGAAATCCAAGTTGGGAAGGAAGTGGGCGTCCTCTGACAACCTCGATTATTTTGTCAAGGGACACCCTTAGCCATATGCTGTGCTCATCTGCCGAAGTCCAGGTCAATAATGGTTGGATTTTACTGCGCTGGGCAGAGTGGGTTGCCTTCCTGAGAATTTTTGTGTGTTTGAATGCTGGGAAGCCCTCTTGAAGAAGTTGGAATGGCCCTGCTCGTATCGGATTTCCACGGGACATTTGACCACGTCTACCATGGTGTCTTTGTAGTGGATGAGATGAGGCTCCACTGCAGTGGGTCCCTGTAGTGGGATCTGTATGGAGACAGATCACTGGACTCTGGAGTCTCCTGACAGCGCTGACATGTGGTTCTCTTGAGGAACTCATGGGTATGCTGTCCACACTGGCAGCCTACCCAGTGCCCGGCCCCTCTGGCTCTTCAGCTGGCTGCCCACGCCCACTGACTGCTGGAGAGGAGGCAGGGTAGAGGGAACTGGTTCTCCACGTCCTGGTGGGGTAACACAGAGCAATGGATCCCCTCTTAGCAGTTTGAAGGGGTGGGGGAAGGAAGGCCACATCTAAAGGATGAAGGCAGCCCCTTGCCCCCTGAGAAAACTAGAACCTCTTGAGAGGGAACGAGGTGTACAGGACAGAGCAGAGGCATGGAGTAACTGGGCCAGGCTGCTGGGTCTGCCTTCTTTGTCTCCAAACCTATACGAACGGGTCTGTGCTGGCCTCTTTGTTCCTCCTCATCTATGCAACGGAGGCAGTAACGGCACCTAAAAGCATGGAGTGAGGGGCCAACTCCAGTGCCAGGAGCTAGATGAATGTTTGTTGAAAAACAAGACCAGAGAGAGTTAGGCTCATACTCTGGTTCAGCAACTTTCTGGTTTGGTGACTGAGCAAGTGTCTCAGCCTCCCTGGACCTCTCCTTCATCCATGAAATGGGAATGCCGACTTCCAGGGTTACCTGAGGACCATGTAAGGCAACACGTGTCAGCTACGTGCAGCAAGCTGGCATGCCACTACACGCTTGTTAATGACTAAGACACTGAGACGAGCAAGATAGAATACTTGACCCACAACACGACTCCCCCATCACACCGCCACCAAGTTTCCGATTAAAACAGGCTCAGAGAATCAGAGATGGTGTCCTAAAGTAATAATAACAACAGTAGCAGTGTCAGAGCAGACAAGCAGGGATTTACTGCATCCCAGACCCTGGACCAAACACTTCATGTGTATTATCCTGCTGAGCCCTAACAAGTTGTGATTATTCTCATCTTACAGATAAAGTTTAGTGAAATATCTTTGTCTCTGCTGACTCCACCCAGGCTCTGAAGAGCCAGGCATACATCTTCTGAGTCCCGAAGACTAAATCCTGGAGAATCTAAGGGACCCATGAGGAAGATCTGAGGGTCTTGACGAACACAAGATTCAGTGGGCCAAAACTGTGACATAATTACATGTGATCATTCGGGACAGTTCTGGGCATGTCTCATTGTCATCTGCTTCACCCAGGCATTTGAATAATGCCACATTTGGTTTATATGAGGTCACTAAAATTTTCCATTTTCCTAGAATGCCTTCAGAGTTTCTTCATGTGAGATAACTTTGGGATGCAAACACCCGGGTCTGGATAATATCTTCACGTCAGTTCAGGATGCTGAGGAGCAAATTGCCAGCATCTTTCCTTCTGCAGAGCACCTGGCCCCCACCTGGCTGCCCGCAATAACAGAGGAGATGAGAGGACACAGCTGGGGAGCGGGGTGGGGGGGGGAACGGGACTCCAAGTGGGAACAGCTGAGAAATATAACAACTGATTGAAACAGAGCAAACCAGGGAACTGGGGGATGACCTGGACGGTGGGTCCTCATCTACACACTTAATACAGGACACACCCCAAAAGCAGGCACACAGAGAGAAACAACAATAATGGGGGTGGGGGAGATCTTTCCAAAGCTGAGAGCAGAGGTATCCTAATCTATCCACAGCATCTCAAGATGCAGCCATCCCCTTGCAGACCTAAACCAAGTCCAGCTAGAGCAAAGAGTCTGAGCTGATTTGCACACACACTCTGCAACAGTTAGAAAGGACAAGTTATGTTGCAGAAATAATCTCCAAGTCACCGTGATATGCAACCACAGAAGTTTAGTTCTTACTCAAGCTACATGTCCTTCTTCCTTGGGATCCAGGTGGATGAAGCCACTTCTTTCTGAACCATTATCCACCTTGAGGCAGAGGGAAGACTCACAGCAAACCCCGCAGTGCTTATTAAGCCTTTGCCTGGAGCTGACTCCGGTCACGTGACTTTTACTTGCCCTGATTAATGAGAGCAAGTCACCAAGCCAAACCCCTCACTAAGGGTGAGGGGCAGCATCCTCCATCTCCTCCAGGAGGGGCCGGCATCTATTTTTAAGTATTAATGCCATCGATGACAGTCTCAGAGCATTAAACCCTGAGGACAGACAAAAAGTTCTCTCCTAGCACCGTGACCCAATAAAACGTCCTTGTCCTTGATCATAATGCATCCTGGGAGAGGCAGGAGGAGCAGAGGGAAGCAGGAGCATAGAGGAGCCCTCTGGAGGCCAAAGCATAAATTAGTGATGCTGAGAAAAGGGAGCAGCGGAGCGGAAATGGAGGACGCCTGGCCTGGGCCCGGGGGTCTGCTCTGTCAAGGTGCCCTTGCTCAGGGCTCTCTGGAGCTCCAGCCGTGGCCAAACAAGGAGAACCTGGCACTGCCTGAAGCTATTGTCTGGCTGGAAAATGGAACAACTATTTTGCTATGACCCACTTTTAATTCAGTGAGTTTGTAAGGAAGCTGAGGGAGACAAACTTAAATCTCTAAAGGAGCTTCATTTCTCAAAAAAACAAAAGCCCCACTTCTCTACAGGTAAGTGCAGCTCAGTTCAAGTCTTCAAATGGACAAAATCAGTCAGGGAGAAGGCCAGCAGGTGGCTGAAGGGAGCGGCCCGCAGGCCTGAAACCAGACGGCCCAGTCAACACTTAGAGGACCAGAAGGGCAACTGGGGAGGGGCCCTAGGGGATGGTGAGCACAGCTCTCCACAAAAACCATGTGCACCTTTATGGGAACTGGGCCAGAATATTTGAAATTAAAATCGTCATAAAAATCTGGGCTAGAAGATCATGAAGTCCACTGGGCCCCTACAATCCCTAAAACCTACAAGATTTGCTCTGAGGACTTTTCTCTGGAGTCGCAACATCTGATCTGACCTTTCATCGCCTAATCCAGAATCTGAATATTTTTTTAAAGCTTCTGGGCCAACTTTCTGGTATAAGAAACCCTTTGGGGGAAAGTGGTGGATGGTAGGTTAGCAGGAAAAAATAGGTAATATGTGAACGGATTCTTGACAAGAAAAAGGAGGTTCAAATTTAACCCTCAGGCTGAAGATGGATAGTGTGCATGATAAAAGCAAATGATTCATTAACAGAGTTCGGGTTATAATGGTTCAGCTGCTTTAACAGAGATGAAAATGGGAGCGACTTAGACAAGACAGAGGCTCCCTTTCTGTCCTTTGCAGTTTGCGTTGTCTGCGGCAGGTGGGCAGTGTGGTAGCTCGGCTCCCTCAGGCCGGTGGGGGGCGGGTGTGGGAGGGGGTGGGGGTGGCTCCGTCCCTCTGCTGTTCTGTGGCTCTGTGTGATGTCATCCTCATTGGAACTGGCTCACTGTCTCCAAGTCCACCTTCCATCTGGGGTAAGAGATGTGGAGGACAAGCGGGAACCTAGGGGGCGGGGCCCTGGGAGTTGCCCACATCATCTCCAGAGCATCCCATTTGCTGGCACTTAGTCACGTGGGCATGGCAGGCTGCAGGGGGAGCTGGGAAATGTAGTCCAGTGGGCAGTTCTACACCTACCTGGGGAACCAAGTTCAGTAAATGATGGACCTTCCTATGAATCAATAAACAAAAATTGCAGGTATAACAAAATCCCCAAATATAGGATACTATCACTAGTGACTGCAACTGGGAATATTTCTCACGGTTAAAAGAAATGAACTCATTGCTGGCTGCTGGGGGGCCTGTCCGTCACCCCCAAGGGCTTCACTGGGCTCCCTTCCTAGCCACTCACCAGCTCAGCCTGCGGGAGGGAGATGTTATCCTTGTATCTCCCATCAGCTGCGTGGTCCAAAGTCCTGGCAGAGGCCAGTCAAAGGTCCCGAGCGACACCATGACCCACGGCAAGATTGAGGCAAGGGGCAGTTTTACACGGGGCCCTTTCCCCACCCCCCTGCATTCTTGCCCCCTCCCAGTGGTACTGCTAGGGCTATAAGTCTCAAAATGTCTCTCATTCTCCTGTCAAACCAAACCTTCAGCTTCTTCCCACACCCCTCTTTCCAGAAGGACCAAGGCTCCTTGTCCTCCCTCTCTCCATCCATCTCTTCCTATAGGTATAACACACACACACACACACACACACACACACACGCTATGGGCGAGAGAATCCTTTCGAATGTTGGTTTGTTTGTGCCTCTTCTGACCCCTCACCCCCTCTCAGACAGGTGAGCAGGCTCGGTGACCCAAACGCAAGTCGGACCCAGCGAGGGCGAGTGAGTCATGGGGCAGGGCCACAGATGAGGCGTCATGTAGAAGGCTGGTTGCTGTCTCGGACCTCCGGACGCCTCGCCCCGTGGCCCATCAGAGTCCCATTAGAGTCCCCTCAGGCACCAGGTTTCCACAGAGACTGCAGCACTGTCCCAGCTGTCCAGGCAGACACCTCATGGTGGCAGAGAGGCAGGCGGGTCCCGTGACAGGTGCGGGGAGGGCTGGAGCCGAGGCATTGCCTACAGGCCTGGGGTGACAGTGGAAGGCCAGGGCAGCACTGTGCGTTAAGTGGCTGCTAAAAATGGCAGCGAGACAATGTTTCTGCAGTCAAAGGACAGTCAGGTTGAGAGTGGCCTCCCCTCTCTCCCCCCTCCCCTGTCCCTGGGGCCCGGGAGCTGTCGGCGAGCTGGCCCGGCCTTTCTGGATGGGCTGACATGTCTCATCTGTGCGTCTCACTGTGGGGGAGGCCTCCTAAGGAGATGGGCAGATGGAGGAGGGAGGGGTGATGGCAGGAGTGAACGGAGGGACCAGGGACAGAGGAAAAGAATAAGGGGAGCTGTGGAAAGGAGGGACTGGGAGGAAGAGGAGAGAGGAAGAGGTAAATGAAGGACTGAAGAAACAGGGGAGGTGGGGTGTTTGACCATTAGATTAGGTTGAGGGGTTCAGTCATTTCTAATTCAAACTTCTCAGTCAGGTGTTATGGGTTAAATTCTGCACACTTCTGGAAAAAAGGAGATAGGTTCAAGTCCTAACCCCCAGGACCTCAAACCGTGGCCTTCTTTGGCAGCAGGGTGTATGCCGATGTGTTAGCTAAGATGAGGTCATGCTGGAGCAGGGTGGGGCCCTCATCTGACGGGACTGGCGTTCTTTCAAAAGACAGAGACACAGGAGGCCAGTGAGGCCCAGACAGACTGGGGTTTTGCTACCTCAAAGCAAATAACATGTGGGGCTGCCAAAAACTGGAAGGGAAAAGAAGGATCCTTCCCCTAGAGGTTTCAGAAAGCGCATGGCCCGTGACAACTTGATTTTGGATTTCTGTGCTCCAGAACTGAGACAACACATTCCTGATCTGATTCTTTAATTTATTTCATTAAAAATTTTTAGGACAATGTTGTTTTATACACACACACACACACGTATACATACACATACACACACACACACACACACACACACACACACACATATATGTAAATTATAGGAAAAAATTTAGGGCCTCCCTGGCAGCCTAGGGATTAAGTCTCAGCGCTATCACCGCTACGGTCTGAGTTTGATCCCCAGCCAGGGCGCTGAACCACATGGCGCAGCAGACGTCTCCTGGTTTACCTGCTGCTCCCCTCAGCAGAGTATTTCAGTGGATCAGCCTGTTCTGCTCCCTACTCTGTCTCTGGTGAATCGTCTCAACCTCCACACCTCTGGCTTACACCCCAGTTCTTCTATGTGAAAAAAAATATTTATTTTAAAAAACAACTTTTTAAAAATAAAACATCTGCCACCATCCATTATTCCCTCCACCCTTGCTCCACCCCCCACTCTTTGCATGGCTGGTGATTTCATTTCGGTTTTCAGCGACCTCTGGTTAATTTTTATTTTCTTTTAGCATTTTATCTGCTTAATTTTCTTTATAGCACACATAACTGAAATGATCCAATATTTGTCTTTCTCTTTCTGACTAATTTAACTTTATATAATCCCTGTTAGTTCCTTTCTTTCTTTCTTTTTTTTTTTTTTGCAATTGGCAAAATTTCATCTTTCCGTATAGCTGAACAGTGTTCCATTGTGTTCCGTTGTGTATGTAGGCCACATCTTTATCCACGCCTCTGTCGATGGGCATTTAGGTCGCTTCCGTAGCTTACCTATTATAAATAATGCTGCAATAAACACATGGGGCACATAACATGCGGTGCATATAAGTTGGTGGGTTCATACCCTTCTGATAGATACCCAGAAGTGGGGTTGCTGTTTCATCTCATGGTTTTATTTTCGTCTTTTTGAGGAAGGTCCCCACAGCTCCCCAAAATGGCTGCACCAATTTACATTCCCACCAGCAGTATAAAAGGGTTTCTCTTTACACACATTCTTGCCAACTATTATTGTTAGGATCTTTCTGATATAAGCTGTTCTCACAGGTGCCTAGTGACATCTCATTTGGTTTATCTGCATTTCGCTAATAAGAAGTGATGGTGAGCATTTTTTCCTGCGTCTGTTGACGGTCCGTAGAGGGTAATGCCCCTCCTTGCTTTGTAATGACCGTGTTTCCAGACTCCTCTAAACTCCCTTCCTCCTGGCCTCCTCTGCTCTACCCACAGTCTTCTTTGCGCCCCCTGCACAGACTCTCTCACCTTCCCCTGCCGATGCTTTTGTGGTCAGATCAGGAAAATCCTTGGTCAACCTTTAAAATCAGAGAAAAATTGCAAACCACAGGAAACAAATAGGAGTTCCCATTCCTAAGTCTTCCCAGAGGAACATGGAAGACTCTTCTTCAGAAATGTACTTGTTCCTCATAGAAGTTACAGAGTTGGTAGTCTCTGTAACGTGATGCAACAACAGGAAAGTGTATGATGAGGCTTCTTGACACCAGCAGAGTATCTGAGGATACAACCGAATTCTGACACTATCTACCTGAGATGGATCAGATTCCACGGGTCAGGGGGCTCAGTCTCCTGAGACTACCTCCCACTTCAGTTGCAAAACAAGCCCTCGGCAAGCCCCTGGTTCTGACCAACCACTTAGAGATCACAGGTGCCCGCCACCCCCTTCCCAGACTGAAGGTGCATATTGCAAGCCCAGAGTGTTATCTGTGCTTCTTACCAACTGGTTATAAATCAGAGGTCTCCAGGACACCCTCCTCAGGTTCAATTAATTTGCTAGAATGGCACGCAGGACTCAGGAAAGCATTTACTCACTAGATCACTGCTGTACGACGAAGAATACTAATGCATAAAGATCAACAATCAGATGGGAGAGAAGCATAGGGCAAGGTGTGGAGAAAAGTCTCTGAGCATCCAAGTCCTCTCCAGGAGTGCTACCCCCCCCCATCTTTGTGTTCATGAAGTTCTCAGAACACCCTTCTTGAGTTTTTATGGTGGCTTCAGTACACAAGCATGATCGACTAACTCGCTGGCCATTGGCAACTGAACTCAACCTCCAGTCCCTCTCCCCTCCCCGGAGGTCAATAGGATAGGACTGGAAATTTCAACTCTCTTAGCAAGTTGGTTTCCCTGGCAACCAGGCCCCATCCTCGGGTTCCCAAAAGTTACCTTAATTAATGTAACAGGAGATACCTTTATCACTCACAACTCTTTGGAAATTCCAAGGGGAAACTGGAGCCAGGAACGGTGGATGAAGACCAAATATGTATGAGAAATATACATTTGGGTCATCTGAGTGACCCAAATACTTATTTCTTCTATCACAATATCATACCTGCTTAAGCCTCTTTGATCTCTCCCCTATGACTAGAGGGCCAAGTCCAATGTACTTCTAGCAAAGCATTGACATCCCTGGAACTTTTACCCTGATTTTCTGTGACCCTAGCTCGGTGCAAGTTTGGACCAACTCTATTTGGCTGGGCTTTTACCCATGAGAGGGTTGGTAACTGGGTGTTTTATTGGAAAACTATTAACCTTTCTTCTCTGTCTATGAACACTATTCTATTAAGGTTTTTTCATACTAAGTATGCTTTGCGTTTATGCAGCAGATGGCAGAACGCCTTTAGAGTGTGCAGGTTGGGGGGCTCCTGGGTAACCCTCAGTCTGTCCACTAACATTATAGCCTCATATTTCGTTGCCTTTGTGTCTGACGTTTCCTCTGCCTGAAGTTCCATTTCTGCTTTGTCCTTCAGGTGACCTTCAAGAGTTGAGACTGAGGCTTGAGCTGTAGCTCCAATGTCTTTCCTTGATGAAAGCATTTTGGGACCCCCAGGCAGTACAGGTCACACAGAGAGTGGGGGGCAGTTGGCAGGCCTTGGTACCAGACACACCCAGATGCAGAACCCACCTCTGCCACTTACTAGCTGGGTGAACCCAGACAACTGTTTAGACCTTATTGATCTTATCTACAGGATGGAGCTAATCAAACATGTCCTAACACCATAAAAATGAAAGGAGCTATGTATACACAATTCCAGACACATGCAAGATGTTCAATACGTGGGCCATTATTAAAATGATTTCACTGTGTGTGAATTAGGGTAAAGCTAAAACACGCAACCAGAATATCCTAATAAGACATCTGAGAAAACGGAAAGATACTTATCTTGATAAAGGTATGGGTTATGTGGGTGTGTGGTATTTGTCAACACTCAACAGTTATACATTTAAGATTTGTATATTTCATTTATATACTTTTTTTAATCAGGAGGGAAGAAAATAATTGAAGTCTAGTTTGTAGGGAAATTTTTCTTGAAAGATTTATTTATTTATTTATTTATTTATTTATTTATTGATTTATTTATGCATACAAGCTGGAGTACAGGCCAAAGGCGTGAGGCGGCGAGAGGGGTCACCAGAGACAAAGCGGGGAGCAGAACAGGCAGATCAGAAATACACTGCTGAGGGGAGCAGCGGGCGAGGCAGGAGAGGTCTGTCGTGCCAGGGGAATCTCCCCTGCTGGGTGTCGAACTCGTGTCGCTGCTGCGGACAGCTCCACAGCGCAGCGCTTAACATCTGCGCCACCAGGGAGGCCCTGTAGGGCAAGTATTTCAAGGAAAGTGCAAAGATGTCTGCAAAATGCTTTGGGTTGTGTCTAAATAGTGAAAAGGACTATTGGATGGATAATGGGTGGAAAGGCCCACTGTAACTTTTTTTTGAAGTGTAGTAAAACTGTTGATGATAGACTTCAGGTTTTACATTTTTTGCTTTTCTATCTCTTTGAAATTCATCATAATAAAAATAAAAAGATCTCAATCCTAAAGTGGTTTTGAAATTATAGTTGTTTTTCCACCTCAAGGGACAGTCTCAAAGTGCGTGTGCCAGGTTTGTGGGCAGTTCTGTCCCATCTGCTCATTCAGGGGTGCCAGGGAGTGGGCAGGCACGCGATTTCCTCCAAGTTGTCAAGTCATTGCTCCATCATTTATTCCCTAGACCTAAAGACATTGTCAGAGGCTATTCTGTTCTGGGAGTGAAGAGAAAGAGACACCTGTCTCTTAAGAGACACCTACTGCTGATGGCTGGCTTTCTGTCCACGGTTCACTGAGTCACGTGATCACATGTGACCACAAAGGGAACTGGAAATCTCTGGTTCGGAGCTCATGCAGAAGGGGCGTATCCCCCATCCTGGGTGCTAGAGAACACACAGTAGGCCATTTATCACCCCAACTGTATTCATGTGGAACCCCAGTGAACTGAAGAGTGCTTGGCATGTCTTAGAATCACATCTTGTAATCACCAAACCTGCAGACCTGAAATGATAGGTCTTAAAGAAATGTTTGCTGAATGAATGAAGGCATGAAAGAGACAATAAATGAATGTGGCTAAGAATGAGTAGTGCGTTCTTGGATCAGACATTTCTCAGTATGTATCTCAGTACTTTCATATATTTTAAAGCCAGCTGTCTCGAGTTTGTAGATCTATAATATTCCAACTCACTCAAAGCAAGAAATTCCTCATGAATTTAGGGCTCCTTGTCTTTCCTCCTCCCTCTTCACACGGGACAAGAACTATTTTTACAAAGTTTGTCAAATAATCTTAGATGCCCGGACACATTTAACCTAATTAAGAGTGGAAACTATTCTCCACATTATTAAAGCACTTGGGTGTACCAATTTGGATTAAAATAGTGTGAAACGGCATATGAAAATTGCCTTTTAGTTACAATTGACCAGTAAGACTTCTACATGGCTATCATTTTTTTAAATCTATGTAAGTACCGGGAAGGATATTAATTTTTTCTTCCACTACATCCTGTAATTCTTACTTTCATTAACTCAGATTGAGCTCTTGACCAATTGATCCAAATTACTGCGTTTTTACTGTACTTCTCCAACATTTAATCTGTGATTAAAAGAAACATACACTATTTTAGATGGCATTCAGCTCAAGTATTAATTGGATCACTAATGAAAAAATAGAATGGGAAATCTAATTTTCTCTTTTGTGCTTGATGGATTTGTCTTACAAAAGCTGCAGGGCTGGTCTTGCCAGGCTCCACATTATTTCTTCCTATACAATTCAGGGACTGCCTGCTTTTCTGCATTTACATCAAGACCTCCGCATGTAGTTCTGGGTAATAGTGAAGCCAAAATAACTTCTTTTAGCTGGATCTCCTTATGTCTATATATTGGAACTTATTTTCAGCAGGCTGGTATGATATGCAAATGCTGGCCCAGAATATACAGTGAATGCTGGTGGCTCAGGGCTTGACTGTGTGGAAGAAGGATTTCATCTGAACAGGCTGAGCCCCAGGACCTGGGCCTGATAAGAGCAGGCTGTGATTTGGAAAAGGGAGAACCCAGAGAAATTGGATGCTCGGGCTGGCTAGGAGATGAAGCAGAGAAGAGAGCAAAAGGCTGCTAGGAGGTTGGTGGCAGAAAGTCAGTTCTGAGCCTGGGGAGACAGAAGAGACCAGGACGGGAGTGAAGACAGAAGGTCCCCGAGGCCTAGATGAAGACAGTCCTCATGGGAATTCGGCTAAGTCACTTCAGACAGAAGTTTTGCTTTTAGGTTTGCAAAATTTAGGGGTCCTGACCCTTCACTTCTATCTCTAACAATTGAGGCTCTCCAAGAACACCTTCACTCTGAAACCAACTGCAGTTTCAGGGTCCCCAAGATCAACTTCAGGTTGAGAAATTTGCTAAAGGAACTCCCCAAACTCATTACACTAATGTTTACGGTTCATTACCATAAAATTCTATTACCATAGAAGACAGATTTATACAGACAAGGGAAGAGGCAGGCATGTAGGGCAGGGTCTAGGAGTCCTTAGATTTGAGCGGTGCAGAGAGCACCTTCTTCTCCATGATAAGACATGATGTGAGGCTACAGAGTTTTATTAACAGGGGAGCTCAAGCCTCGGGGTGCAGAGTTTTCCTGGGGATCAGTCATGCAGATGCATTTGACTGTCTGCACGACTGACCTCTGTATCCAGAAATGAAGATGCCATGTGGCTCAAGTCCCTCTCCTTCCCCACAAATCACATCGTTGGCATAGACTCTCTGGCAGGGTGCAGGATCGCCAGGTAACCAAAGACACTCTTATCAGCAGGGCATTCCAGGGACCTAGTGGCTGTCCCCGGGGCAAAGACCAGCCTTCTTTGGGCAAGGCAAACTCTGAACTGCTCATCGGGGCTATTCCTGCTCAGGGAGGCCTATGCAAGGGCAGATCACAGGATCAAACCCATAGTAGAGGATCAGATAGAAGCAACTGTCCTTGCACCCAAGGGGCAATCTCAGGGCTGTCGGAGGGGATAAGCCCCAAAGTCTCACAAGGATGATGAGCAGACACAGAGAAGGAGTCAGACCCAAGGCTGAGATACCTACCAGCAGCTTGTTCTTATTTGGGGGCTTATCTTATATGGTGCTTGGGTGGGTCTCTCTGGCGTAAAAAAAAAAAAAAAATCCAGAACAGATTTTTTAAATTCAATTTTTAAAGATATTTAAGAATTCAAGCCAAACAGGTATTTGAATCACGGTGGTTGTGATGACTAACCTAGGCACCTGAAAGGTCCCGAGCTGTCTATAGCTTCTGCTGGTTGCAGAGCAAGCATTACACCTGGGATGACTGACATGCCTTGTGTGCTGATGGAGAAGTGCAGGGCCTTGGGGGAGCAGATGGAAGGCTCCAAGGGGCCTCCATGGTGGAAATGCTTCCTTTCTCTTTGGGGTGGGAAGCAGGAGAGCCTACAGGTGAATCCCAGCTTCCTCAGGAAGAGTCTTCCCAAGCTCGTGACCAGCAGGTGGGGTCCCATCGCTATCCTCCCAGGAGAGGAGGCATCCAGAATCCAGGTCCATTTCTCAACCAAGTTCTACTGGACCAGAAGACAGGACTGTGTACTGAGTGTCTCCATAACCCTCATACATAGACTGGCAGAACATGTAGCCAATGAATTCATTTCCTCAATCTAGATTTAACATCCCCCAAGTACCTGCCAGTGAATTATGTTCCAGGGGTGTCATCATAGACCTTACTCTTAAGGAGTTCCACCCTAAGTCAAATGTTTATTCAAGGCCTACGAAGTAGAGGGTGACACTCTAATTCATCCAGGATCTCTCCAGATTTACCATGGCAGCACCTAGTTGGGCGGTGAGAGGGAGAAGTTAGGATCTAGTTGTCTCTTCTCCTCCTCTTTCTGGATCACATGGGATTCGGAGCTTTGGAGAAGAAGGTGACCAAGAAAAGGGAAATGTTGAGGTGGGTGATCGGGAACAGGGCTGAGAAAATCAGCAACATACTGCTACTGGAGCCCTGCTGCCTGGTTGAGGTCACCCAATTAAATTAAACAATATTTAAATACTGTTAAATATTTTTAATATCACCCTATGCAGTGTCCTCTCCTTGTCTTCCCCAACCAGGGATTTCTCTTCTCAAAAAAGAATCCTGAGATTCCTGATAGACAAAGATTACCCCCAGAGGATACTTTCTGGAAACGTCTGCCTCTCTCCTTAGAATGGGAGCCCCACCTCTACCACGCCTTTACAAGCCCTTAGGATTCATCACTGGGCAATGAGCAAGTCTTCAAAATCATTTCATTTGTTCATTCTGCCTGAGGACAAAATGTGGTGTTAGGTTCTAACAGGGCTCCTTTGTGTGTGAGAAACTGTTCTGAAATCTCCCATCAAGGAACGAGGTCATATTATACTGCATTGTTTCGGAAATCCACCCCATCTTTGTCCTCTCTTGAGGGCAATCACTGCCAATTCACAGTGCTGTTGTGAAAAGGAATCACTTGGGGGAACGCCAAACTAGGTAAAGAGAGAAGGAGGGCAAATTGATCTGACGAATTTGGTGGCATTAAATACCAGATTTAAATGGAGTGTACTTTGTAGTGCTGTTTTCTTAATCCTTGCAGACAATGCTGGTTAAAGAGTGAAGTTACCTAAATTTGTGACATTTGGTAATATGATTATATTACCCTTCAATTCTTCTAAAAATATTTGACTAGATAATATGTGCACATTTTAAAACCCAACAATGATATTAAAATGTTCACATTAAGAAGCCACACACCTACTCTCCCTGTAAGTGACCATTTTTATTACCTGCTCTTCTATCATTTCACATTTCTTCATGAACACAAGCAGTAAACCTTCCTCTGACTTGCAGAATACTACAGTAGAAGTCAGGGCTTGTCCCCCCTCAATGAGCTCAAATTTACAGATACCTTCCCAGCTCCCCCTACCTTGCCAGGGTGATGCATGTGTTCTAGGCTCAGCCAATCAATTACCCATCCTAGATTTTGAATTGGAGGGTGGCGCCATACTTTAATAAGCACAGGCGAGAATCTTTTCAAGTACATCAGCAACTACATTGCATTTTCAGAGACAGTGGTGCAGTGGTTCAGACGCAGCCTCTTGGGTCCAGGGCCAGTGATCACAGTGGGGCACGGAGGGAACCAGACCTACAGCGAATCTGGTGACCTTAAGTTTCAATTCTTTCTCCCTTGAGTGAATGTCTCCAAGTACTTAAGGGGCAATGCATTCATGTGTTTTTGTAAATGCTTCAAAAGAAGATATTTTAACTGCAATTGGTTAAGACCACTGTCTTCTTCTCCAACTAACCACTTGTCACATGTCCTTACTGGCTGTTGGTCGTGGAGTGACGGTAGCATTTTGGGTGACAAGTGAAGCTGTATTGAGTGTGACATGTTTATGTGGTTCATAATGACTTCCACTTCTTTCCTAGGCACCCTGGCATTAGAATGACTGCAAGGACATTTCTACTTCTTACCGTGCCAATACCCCAGGCCTCCTGACCAGAAAGGGGAAGGATGGGAATTTGTGTTGCAATATGGATATGCCCTTGAGAGCCAGACCCTGGCTTCATGTGGAGAGTGAAAAAGAGAAACAAGATCAAAACACACATGCCAGACCCTCGTCCATGAAAATCCTTCTAGCTTCATATTACTGGCGACACTTGATAGAGTTTTCCCAGCTCCGACAACAAGACTACAACATTACCAACAATTCTAGGAACTTTCCTAAATTACAAATAATATAAAACCAATTTGGCTCAGTCAGGTGATCAAGGTTAACATCTGATGGAATGAAAATGGTACCTCATTTGCATGGTCTTCCTCCCCTCAACCCGTAATCCCAATCTGATGGTGGAAAGACTTTAGACAAACCAAAATGGAGGGACATTCTACAAAATACCTGACCAACGTTCTTCAAAACTGTGAAAGTCATAATAAAGAGGGAACAATAGCCAAGATATGGAAACAACGCAAAAGCCCCAAAATAGATGAATGGGTTAAAGAGTTGTGGTATATTTATACAATGGAATAATACTCAGCAATCAAAAAAGGCAAACGTATGTCATTGTGGCAATGTGGATGGAGCTGAAAGAATCATGCTAGACAAAATCAGTCAGAAGGAAAAAAAAATTCCAGTTGGTCTCACTTATACATGGAATACAGAAAAAAACAAACAAAAGGTCAAGAAAAAGTCAAAACTAGCAAACTGGCCATAGAACTGAGGCACACAGCAAAGGAAGGGGCGGGAGGGGGGCAAGACAGGGGAGGAATGAACACAAGGGAATATGGTGATGCTTCATGGGTGATACTGTGGTGAGAGAACTATGGGGACTATAATGATGTATGAAAAAAATTTAATGAATTAATAAAATAAAAAAGAAAGAAAGCCTGAGAAATCATCACAGTGCAAAGAGGTCTAGAGAGACTAGATGATTAATTGTAATGTGTTATCCTGGATGATATCCTGAAACTGAAAAAGGGCAACAGGGAAAACTAATGAAATTCAATAAAATATGGAGTTTAGTTAATAACAATGTATGAATGTTGGGTCATTCGTTGGAACAAATGTACTGAAGGGGAACCAGGTAAGGGATCTAGATACAGGAATTCTCTCTACTAACCTCACCACTTTTCTGTTCTATACATAAAAGGTCCCTTAGAAATTTGGCTCAACCGGGCTAAAAGAAAGACTTACTATCCTTCTGTATTTTGAGGCTATTATGAAACTACATTCTCTTGTATAACCATGTTCTTACACAGCCAAAAATGAAATGGAGAGACATATTGTAGAGGAGTGTCAAATAATTAAAATACCAAGCAACAGTTCTATATTTTGCAATGTTTATGCTATTTATCAACTTTTAAAATGTTGGATTTGGGTGATCTTTCCCTCATTTCAAATATTTACTTTGGGGCCTGATTTTCTGTTTATGATTTTGCATTGTTTTTCTCCTTAAGAATGGCCCCTCAAAAGCTGGGTCTGCCTGGGTCTATGGCCAGGCAATGGGCAATCATACTGTGAGGTGGAGCATTTGCACTGTGATCTGACCTCCCAGTGACCAAAGACAGTTATGTAAATTTGAAGTCATTATATTATTTTCTTGCATAATATATCCATAGTTTGTTTCTACTGCTTATAAATAACAATTTTCCCAGTAGGCTGGACATCGTTGAAAGCAATGGCTCTTAGCCCTGGTGGCACATCACATCCCCTGGGGTGGGAGTGATGGAGTGGGTGGGGGTTACAATCCAGTGAGCCCCAAATCCAGAACAGTAGGACCTGAGGCAAGGGCCCAGGCACCAGTAGTATTTAAACCCCCTAGTGATTTTAATGCTCTGCCAGGATTAAGCACCATTGACAAGAGTCTGGTCTCCACATGGCCCAGGTATTTCTGGTCCGAGTTCTAATTTTGCTCCAGCCATGATGGGTGCACATAGTGGGACACACACACCGAGGGGGTCCCAGTCTGGAGGTCTCCAAGTGGGGAAGGGCCCTGGATCTTCCTCTAAGGAGAAGCTGAAGAGAGAATGGAGCATAGGCCGCCTGCTGAGACTAACAGATGAAAAGTGTCACGAGAGCTGGGCTTTGTTTTTGCCACATCTAGGGGTGTTGACAGATACTGAAAGAATGTTCTGTGGATTTCCAGAAGCTTCCAACAAATTTGAGGGTATGAAGAACCTTCTACCAGAACTCAGGTTAACATTAACAAGGCAAAGAAAAATGATCTCAAATGACCTGCAGACTCAGAGCTCCTGCCCTTGTGGAGATGAAATAGAAAGGCCTAGTGAAATGTGTGTGTTAAGAAAACATAAGGAGGGAGAGAGGGAAAGGGGGGAGGAGAGAGAGAGGGGAAGAGAGGGGGAAAGGGATGGGGGAGGGGGAGGGGAGAAAGAACTTGCTTACAATAGCAACAAAAATATAAATTGAGGAGAAAAGAGGTATAAAGAATCTTAAATCAGAAAATTATAAACTTTACTAATTATGTTTTTTGACCATTTCAGTAATAGAAAGAATACAATTTGGAAATGTGCATTGCAAGCATATTTACTCATCCCAAATTAACCATGTATTAATTAGAATTTCAGTTTCTATCCCAATAACAATATTTTTGGAACTCCACAGTGATTTTAAAGTTGATTTGGCAGGCTGTGTGAAATTGGTCAATTTGGGAAAAAAAAAAAAAAAAGAAGGCAGGGCATTTATCTTACCAGATATTAAAATATATTTTTAAAGTGACAAAAATATAAACCGAATGATACTGTCTTAGGATCAGAATAAAAAGTATAGAAACAGCTCTAATTCCATATAAGTAATTAGGATATGGTAAAAATAATGTTCCAATTAAGTGTGAAAGAATGAATCATTCAATACGTGGATTTGGAACAACTCACTAACTTTTTGGAAAAAAGACGAGCTAGATTCCTTCCTCATAAGATCTATGGTAATAACTTGCAGATGGATTATCTATCCTCAAAAAACATAAAAGTACAAGAAAGAAAAAGGGATATTTGACATGAACTTGTAGTAGGAAGAACTTTCTAAGCATAACACCAGGGGGGAAATCAATTGACTAACATATTGGAAGAAATGACTATAAAAGATCTTTTGCTCATAAATCTAAAACACTTAATGAAAAACATGAAAGTACATTGTATCTGGGACAACAGCTGTGACACATCTGATGAACAGGGTTTAATATCCTTAAAGTGCAAAGAAGTCTGACAGACAATAAGAAAGAGACACATAGTTCCCTATAAAACAAACAGAATAAGAACTATTCTTACAAGAAGTACACGTGACCCATTCATATTTGAAATAAGTGGTCAACCTCCCTTGTCCGTAGGTTGCCTATGAAAACAAAGAGAAGGTGCTTCTTGCCTAAGAGATGAGCAAAAGAGGGTTTGGAGAAACAGGTTTGCTTCCAAAAAATATACAGTCACGTGCACTTACCGACGGTGTGTTCTGAGAACTGTGTGGCAGGTATCCTGTGAGTGTCCCAGATGGAATCACACAGACCCGGCTGGGGCAGGCTGTCGAGACCACCATCCTACATCAGTGGTTGACTGAAACATCATTCAGAGGAATGGTCAGTCCACTATGCCATTTCTGGAAGAGCACTTGTCTCTGATCCTCACGGTGACACAAGCTTTTGGACCCACCATCTCCTCTGGGAGAGTTATTCCAAGACACGGCAGCATCAAAGCACCAAGGGAGAAGCTTGAGCACATGTTCCGGTGTCCACAAAACAAGGAAACCTTTTTAGAAAGAATAATATAGTGAATATTTCACAAAAGAATTGGAAGAACCACCAGAGACTCTGCAGAGTCTTGCTGACCTTGCTTTATGATTTGCGATTGTTTTTATTTTCTAATTTGAAGGAGACAAGGGCTGGGGAGAGACCCCTTATCACGGCTTCAGTTATCTTTAGGACTCAATCCATGTTCTGTGTTAACACGTCCAATCTACTATTTTTTTTATAAATATATATTTTTATTGTTATTTATGTCTTTTACATTTTGTATTCCCCTTGGGTAGCCCACCACCAATTCACCCGTGATCCATCTCCATGGTCCCTTGTGTTTTTTTCTATTCCATTTTGTGCCCTTTTCCTTCCCTCCCTCCGCCTCCCCCCCCCCCCCCCCCCCCCACTGATTGCCTCTCTCCCACCCGGCCTCCCTACTATTAACACTTACAGTCATGAACAGGGAGAGGGAAAGCCAGTACGTGATTTCTTTACAATGGGTAACAGTCTTACAATAGAAGGCTTGGAGCCATTGTAAATTAATTAGCAATCTTATATTTAGTGACATGGTAAGATATTCACAATTCACCAGGAAAAGAATGAAGTTCAGAAACAATAATCAAATAACTCCTGCTTTTGTCAAGTCGGTATTTTCAACTATGTGTATGTACCCAAAAAAGAATAAAAACCAACACATGTATGGTGTTTAACTGCATGTGGAATAGGGGCAGAGATGAACATGTTTTTACCTGTATCTTTATATTTTTTACAATAAAAATGAATTACTTTTGTAATAAAGAAAAGATGCTAAGAGAAATTTTTAGCTGACTCCTTTTAGTACTTTCTGGAAGAAGGCAGAATGAAAATTAATTATTGAGTGGAAATAAAATAGATCAGCAGGCTGCATGCCCCTGGTTCCTCCTCAGTATAACTGTCCCTGTGGCAATGCCACCCAACGCAGCAGGTTCTAAGTCACATTGATTTCCACATGTCTGTCCTGCTGGCTTTCTCCATTGAGTGCCTGGGGGTGCTCGCTTCTAGTTAAAGATGAGAGTGTCAGGAAGAAGGTCGTGTCCTTGAGAGGCCTGAGACCAAGGCCTTGTGTTCCCCTGTACCACCTCCGCCATCACCTCCATCAACTCCACCATGGGTACTTCTCGAAGGACTGTCACTTGAGATGGTGGCAGGGGGCAGTCCTCGCACTCCAGAGTTGGAAACCTGGAGAACTCATAGGTCTTCAGAGAAGGGAGTTCCTGGGCCCTTTGGCCCACGAAGACTAATGCTTCCTTGGGACCTCTCAGGGAGGCCTCACAAGGCCCCACTGTTCTCTCCTAGGCACTCCAAGAGACTAAGCCTGGCCCTCCCGTCTGCCATCTTGGCCTCCTCCTAGGTGCTCCCGCCGTGGCTGGCAGCCAAGCCCTGTCGGCTCCCAGAACACAGGCAGGCCTGGGGGCAGGAGAGCGGAGGTGCATCAGAGGAGCAGAGCCCAGGGAGCCTGTGGCGACTCACTCTCTGCCTCTCACTTCTGCCTCTTTGAAGAGGGTTCTGGTGTCTCAGCTCATATCTGAGAGAGAACAGCGTGAGTTCCTTCATGTGGGAGACCTGGGAACAGGGGTGCCCAGGAAACTCCAGTCACCACTTGGACTCCGGAAAGGCGCAGGAGTTGATAGGGTCCCACGGAGCACCCCCACCCCCACCCCCACCCCCCACCATCCCTGAGCAGCCCCCTGCTGCCCTCCTCTCACAAAGTCAGCTCCGCTCTTGAAGGAATAGTTCTAAATGTGGCCATTAACTGAGAAGATTTTTTTAAATATCCATTAACTCTACACTATAAATAGATTATCTTTTGTTTTTCTACAAAAATATGTATTCTTGTGTATTATATTGCTCTTTTATCCTGGCTTTAAAAAAAAAAGAATCTTTCAAACTGCCTTCCATGGAAGGATAAGTAGCA
>PVIJ01003599.1:104859-131951 GCA_004024925.1 Scalopus aquaticus
ATGGGTGGGGATGGGGAGAATGGGAATATTGGGCTAGGGGTAGGGGGAGACTTCAGTTCCAGGGCCAGCAACTGGGGTGCTGGAAAGGAGAGAAGGACAGAGCCAGGCAGAAGCCAGTGACCTGGGGGAGGAGGCTCCCCTGGCGGCAGTGGGGGTGGGGGGGACGGCGGACTAGGAGGAAGGGCCTTCCCCTCCCCTCCTGCCTTTCAGGGGTTCACAGAGGGATGGGGGTGACCCACAAGCCTGCTCAGGACGCTCAGCACCGCGCAGGGCAATGGAGTGATGGACGGCGCGTTGAGTAGCACATCCTAGTTTTCGTGTCACAGCAGAGTGTGTCTTCGCTCTTACTGGGGCTCAGGGACCCACTTGGAGGAGGAGGAGAGAGCTGGTGACTTCTCCGGGCCAGATGAGCAGCAACCAGCTTGGGCCTCTTGTTTCCTGTCCATGGCCTTCTGTGAGGGTCCCATAAACCACACCTTTCTTTACCCCCAAGGCAGGTATGGTTAGGCCACCCCAAAAGTCAGGGGTCAAAAGCAGGGGAGCCACTTGTCCCTGGTCACCCAGCTGGATAGCGGGAGCCTCGAGACCCACCCTCACACTCCACCACTGCTCACCCCACTTCCCTGCATGTCCACTGGGGCCTGCCCACTCTCCCCTGCCTTACTTCTTTGTAACTTCCCATTGTCAAGGTCAGAGGAGCAGTCCAAGGTCACGCATCAAGTTCTGGGAGTGGATGACTAAGACTGACTCCACCCAGATTTCCCTGCATCAGCCCCAGGGCACCTCTCATCTGCCTGAGGGCATCCAGACGTGCCCCACCCCCCACTGTTCTGACCACAGTAGCTGTGGGTACCCCCGGGCCCCCAGGCTGGGGCCTCTGCTTGGCTAACCGTGTGGATTTCTCTTGCCATGAAAGACCAAAGGAACCGCATCCCTCCAGCAGACGGGGAGTCTAACCAAGTGTGAGACAGCGGGGGACCTTCAAGTCGGCAGCTCTGTCGCTCTCAGTAACAGGCAGAGAGGACCCTTAGGAGCAACTTCTTTATCCCAGGGTCCCACCGCGCCCTGGGGCAGCTTTACCTGCTCTGGAATTGCTCACTCTAATGGTTCCCAAATGGCTTCCGGGGGTGCACAGGCTCCTGGGGGTGGAGAGGCCACCAGGAGCACACTTCAGGCTCGGGGGTAGGGGATACATGGGTGCACAGTGACACATGCAGGAAGCAGTCCCTGGACACAGTGCACGGCTGGTGACGCTGGGGTGAGAAAGAGGGGAGCCTTGGTCTGCTCCCCACCAGCCGCGCCTGTTAGGATGGACTCACGCGGCTGAGCCACGGGGCCATTGAGCCCTCCTGACTTCACTTCAGGGCCGGCTCACTGTCTCTTAAAAAATTATCAAGAATATGGTCTCCCTGGTGGTGCAGCGGCTAAGCACTGTGCTGTGGAGCTGTCAGCAGCGGTGACGCAAGTTCGACACCCGGCCAGGGAGATTCCCACATGGCCATGGCAAAGCAGACCTCTCCTGACTTGCCCGCTGCTCCTCTCAGCAGTGTATTTCCGTCGATCTGCCTGTTCTGCTCCCTGCCTGTCTCTGGTGAACCCTCTCGCCGCCCACACCTCTGGTCTGTACCCCAGCTTGTATGCATAAGTAATAAATCTTTAAAAAAAAAGATTTAAAAAAATTATCAAGAATAAAGCACACAAAATAACCTCCTCTATTTCAACCCTATTACATAAACATTGTATTTATGAAAAACACAAAGAAGAACAAAGCAGGAAAATGCGCCCCATCCCCTCCTCCAGGCCCCCTTTCCAAATACAGCCATCTTGGGGTTTAGCGCTTCAGCTTAGGAACTGGAGGGAAGGACACAGCTCAGTCCTTCTTGATAGATAATAAGACTGTCACAAACATGAGATCATGAGATCATGTGGTGTGTGTTGACTGATATTCTACTGTTGTTCCCTTGATAACATATTTTCACATTCTTTCCACACCCACACGTCTATACATCTTTTTAAAATTTATGCTTACTGAGGGCATGTTGATTTACAACACCTGTGTTTTAGGTATCCCAGAGTACACTCCCTCACCCAAATTAAGTATCACCAAGCTTTGTAAACTTTGCTAAACTAGCAGGTGAGAATGGACGCATTCGTGTTTGAGTTTCCACTGAAAGTTGCCCAAGTAGTTTGGGCACATGCTTATTATAAGTCTGTGTTCGTATCCCGGGCACTTCTTACTGGCGTCTTTGTCTGTACTTGGGCATCTCCTGCCATGCGCTGTGAGGCCTTTCTTGTGTCACGGGAAACCACCTCCTTATGATTTTGTCTCTCCCTCCTGCGTCTCACACAGCGAGCCGCCACCAGGCCCCAGAGGAAGGCTTCCCGACAAAGCCATTTCGAGGAGTGTGTCTCCTGGGTTCCCTTTCCTCTCTTCCCACTTTCCTGCTCCCTCAATCCCTCCTCCAAAGTTTCTCATCTCAAACCCCTTCAGCCTTTTCGTGACCAAGGAGTCTCTCTGCCCCAGCAAAGAGACGACACCGTGAATGAGGTCCTGTGGGATGAGCCATCTCATCTGTGGGATTGTCTGTGTCTAAAGATTGCCCTGTGGCTGGTCAGCCTCAAGGTCAGGGGTGAGTGTCCTCTGGGTAGAACAGCTCTGCCGACGGAGCCAACCAAGGCCTCTGCCCGCTGGGAAGCTGGGGCCTGCTGGCTGCCTGGTGTCCACGTCAGAGCGTGGGCCACAGCTGGCCCTGCTCTGTCCCTTGCTGCTGGTGAGTCAGTTGCTCAGCCCCTCTGTGCCTCAGCTTCCTCAGTGCAGAGCACTAAACCCTTATCCAGATAATGGTTTAGCTCAAGTCTCAAGGGCTCTCATCCTTGGCCCAAGCACTTGCCAACTATGTAGGCTGCACACACGTTTAAAAAGCAGAACGGACTTACATGTCCTGCGCTGAACTCTCAGGGAGGACTCAGGAGGAGCCGCTGGAAACCAGAAACCAAGGCTTCCGCCCTCCGTCTCTTGCAGATGTGCTAGTAACTAACGGCGCACATCTGCCAGTGCCTGCTACAACAGGCACGCCTGCTGTGTTATGTCCCTTCACACTCTCACTGCTCTAGGGAGTGAGTCTTTTCATTATATCACCTTCACATAAGGAAACTGAGGCACAGAGGCGCTAAGGAGCTTGCCCAAGGCCCAGAGCTAATAGATGGTGGAACCAAGCTCTGTGCTTGCTAAACAGCTTCCCCTTTGCCTGTGGGAGAACAGGAAGCAACATCTGGAGTCAGGAGGAGCAGGTCAAGGGCCCAGCCCAGGTATTTTGCTCTGGAGCTCACCAGCCCTGCAGAAACTAGAATCACACACGGCAGAGCCAGACGAGACCTTGAAATTCATGCTGTTCCCATTTTTCTCTCAAAGAGGCTGAGGTCTAGTGAGGTGAAGCAACTAGCCCCCAAATCCCAGAGCAAATTAGTGGCAGAACCAGGCCAAGAGCAGATGTCCCGGTTACTGATCCAGCGATCTTTATTAAATACCATGTTCCATCTGAACGAGAAGGAATAATTTTCTTCCACAGCCTGAAAGATTCGTAAAGGGTGCTGAGAAACCCTTTCTGATCACTGGGCTGTGGCATATTTGGTTGGGTTTGCCAGGGCAGATCTTTCATGTGAGTTTGAAAAGTGAGACAGAGCTCGCCACTCCCACCTTGGGCCAGCATCCAAACTGCTGTGGGCAGACTCCTGAGGGACACCTATGCGGGCTGAAATCTCCCACATCCACGTTCTAGGTGTGGTGTTGAGTGAACTACGATTTCACCAAAAGTCTACTAGTCTTCCTACACTTATTGTACCAATTACTGCCTGATAGCCAAGAAGGGGAATCACTTTAGCACAATATTCAGGGATAATTGAGAAAACAGCTGTCAACTGCTGCTGGTTCTTGAGATATGCCCACAAATTTTTCCCATCCATTCAACCATTTATCCATCCATCCATCCATGAATGCATGTTTCCATCCATTCCATCCATCCATGTATTCATTCATCTACCCATCCATCCAACCATCCATCCGTCATTCATTCATCTACCCATCCATCCAACCATCCATTCATTCACCCACCCATCTATCCATGCACCTGTTCATCCATCTATTCATCCATCCATGCGTCCATGTATTCATGCATCCATCCATCCACCCACCCACCCACCCATCCATCCGTCCACCCACTTATCCACATGGTTTTTACTCTGTGATAGGCCTTAGGATTTACAAAAGAACAAGACATAATTCTTATCCCTAGAAGGGTTTAGGTCGTAGTGTTGGATCAGGTTAGAAACCTGTAACTACAACTCCATATGTTCAGTAAATGAAACAACCAAAGGCCCGAGGAGGCTGAAGAGGGTTTCTTGGACAGAATGATATCTAGGTGGGTTTAAGTAAGAATTTGTTAAGCAAAAAAGTGAGGAAAAGGGAGGTTGTTCCAGACAGATAGGCAAAGAGAAGCAACAGCCTGGCTGGTCAGGTATGACCACAGCGCTTGTGTTAGTGCAGAGTTCAAATCACATTCATAAGGTGTCCACAACCATTGTTCAATCAGTTCTCCAACCATTCTTTTAGGTTGGGAGGATGATGTCAGGAGAGAAAAGGTCACCTTCAGTCAAGGTCACCAAACAGCTTGGATGTCAACTTCAATACTGGAACTTCAACCTTGAGTTTTCACTTCTACTTAAGACTTCCATAAGTTGCTCTCAAAGAAGCAGAGGCTGGTCCGAGGAAATGCTGTGAGGCAGACGCAAGCACAGTCCAGGCCCAGAGAGATGCCCCAGCCACAGGAGCAAACCTGCTCTAGTGACAGCCTGGCTTCACTTGCTCCCCAGCAATCATGGGGTGCTCCTTTCTCTTCTCTCTCCCCATATGGATTTTATAAACAAGATCAGATCAGAACTAAAAACGAAACAGACTGCGAGGCCTCTATCACTGTCTAGCGCAGCCAGTGATGGTTTCCAGGCATTTCCTCTCCTGGTGAGATTGGAGAGAAAGGTCAGAGGTAAGGAAGCAGGGCTGGGAGGCCACGGTGGGGACCCCCATGCCAAACACCGTCTGAGGGCGGTGATCTGTGTCAACCGCACTGCACGGTGGGAAGAGGTCTCTCCTCCTTATCTTCCTGTTTTACGACCACTATCATCTCCACTCTCCTCCTCCCTGGCCCCAGCCCCCCACTCCGTATCCTGAGGGCTGTCTTCCCACAAGAGACCTCTCTTGCCAACTTGAAAGCTCCAGGGAAGTGGTAGGTCAGCCCCCCTCCATCACTCTCCAATACAGGCAAACAATGTTCACACCATTTAATAAGAACACGCGCCCTGAGGTTGGACAGGGGTGGGCCCCCTAGGCTGGGGGAGGGACTCCCCTCTGTGTACACTGGGGAGGCTGCTCTGGGGAGGGAAGGCACCAAAGCTGGTGGTTGTTACAGGGTTGGAGTGAGTCCTGGGTTCCTTTCTGCTTACTCAGTGCAGCCTGCACCACAAAGTGAGGCTGCAGACCAGTATCAAACAGTGAAGTCACCGAGTGTTGAGACAAGATATGAATATTTTACAGCTCAAAATCTGAATTGTGGAAGGGGAAGCCAAAACTACTAATGGATTGGCAAGTCAGATAATTCCTCTATATGTTGGTGCCACAATCGCAGGAAAAAAGAAATTGTGTGACAGGCAATTATAAGAAGAGTCAGTTAAAAAGAGAATTCTGTAAGAGACCAAGCTGGGCGCTGAGTTCTGGGTGGTCTGGTGTGGGTGCGGAAGCCCAGCTGCTCCGCGGGAGCCTTGGGACCTTGCACGCGCCTTCTCTGACATGCCGCATCGGGCTTCAACAAGCACAGCCAGGCCAGGCCACTAATCTTGTCAAGTCCCAGAAGGCAAAAACCAGACCCTGGGATCCCAGGAATTTGAGGGACCTGGTGGGAAAGCTCTGGGGGTGGAAAACACACTTCAGTCTGGTCTGCAACCCGGAACCCCATCCTGTGGGCTCTGCTTTCTGAGGTCGCCTGCTGTAGAATCTCTCTGGGGGATGCTTAAAATTCCCAGTTTGGGGTCCAGACCCTTTGATAGAGAACTTTGGGAGAGGGGAACTTGTGAGTCTGTATCTTTTACAAACTCTCCTTTCTCCACCCCTTCCACATTGGTCAGGGTGGGCCACTGCCCAGTTAAGCTGCAGGAGCACCATGTTGACTGTCCTCTTCACAGCTCACCACCCGAACTCTGTGTCCCTCTTCCCAGGGGCCAGCAGCTCTGGCCATGGGGGGTGTGGAGGAACAGGTGTCATTTGCTAACATACAGATCTTTCTGCATTGATTGCTGTGCTCTCTGATCGCACCAGTTCAGCTTCTCCAGAGAGACAGAATCAGTAAGCGATGCATGGGGAGGGATGGACGGGTGGATGGCTCCATGGGTAGATGACTGAGAGAGAGACCTTTGCTTCCTTCTTCCTTCTCTCCCTCTCACCCTTTTCCCTCCCTTTCTTCTTCCCTCCTGCCTTCCTTCCCTCTTTTCCGCCTTCCTTTTTGACTCAAACAACACATTGTCATTTTACAGGACTCCAGGTTAAAAGCCCAGTGGGGGCCAAAATCAAGATGTTGGCACAGCTGTGTTCCTATCTGGACGCTCTAGGTGAGAATCTGCTTTCTTGGTTTTTCTAGCTTCTAGAAGCCACCTGCGTTCCCCTTCCTCCAGCTTCAGATTCCACACTGCAGCCCTCTAACCACACATCTGTAGTTACACCGCCCGCTGACCCCAGCCAGAAAAGGCTTTTGTTGTTTGCTTTTTCTTTTTCCCACCACCCGCCTTATATCCCTTTGGCCCTCCTCCCTCCCCTTAAAGTCCTGAGTCCAGCTCGCCAGCAAGCCCAGGGCAGATTCTCTACCAATTTGGGCAGATGGCTAAAGGAGAATCCTGGAGCCCTCATTGGCTTTTACAGGTTTTAATGCTCTTTCTACACCAATTGCGGGGTGAGCCCACAGCTGGCAAGGCAGGGAGTTCATGCCCTGGGGGGCCAGGAAGCTGGGAGCCGTCCCAGCCGCTGGCAAATCTTCATGCTTTTCTTTCTCTGGGGTCTTTTGGCTTTCTCCTATGGTTTCTTCCTCTCATAGCCATTCATTGCAGGCATTTTTTGTCTCTGAGTGATTCTGCCCTTATAGCCTCAGCCTCCAGGCCCAGGTGCGCCCACTCACGCACGCCCACACCACACCTCAGGTGTCCACCCTCAGGCATGCATGCCCTGCCTCCTCGCTCCCAAGCACATTCAAGGGTGCAGGTGATGGCCACAGAGGCCAGCAGCGTAAAAGCCTGAGCATCACTTACCCTACAACTAGTTTTTGTATTGTACTTTGTCAAATCATCCATTATGGAGATGTCCAGTTTTTTGTCTTTGTATTCTGATTTGGTTTACGACTCATGATTTCCTCACATTCTTTCCATTTTGCCATAAATGGCGGCATTTCATCTTTCCTTATGGCTGAGTAGTATTACATAATATGGCTAGACAATATCTCCTTGATCCAGTCTATCCATGGGCATTTTGGTTGTTTCCATGTCCGCTCTGTAGTCATTAGTGCTGTAATAAACACTGCAGAGCATATAGGGTTTAGTGCTGATGGTTTCATGTTCTTTGGATAGATGCCCAGGAGTGGGGTTGCTGGGTCACATGGTATTTTCATTTTTAGTTTTTTAAGGTAAATAGATTGCTTCCGTAATGGCTGTGCCAGTTTACGTTCCCACCAACAGTGTAATAGGGTTTCTCTTTTTACACATCATCTATCCATCCATCTATCCATTCATCATCCATCCATCTACCCATCAATCTATCTTTCTATTTATCATGTGTCCTTCCATCTGTGAAGTTTCTTTTAAGGAGTAGACTCATGCAATTGTGGGAAACTGGAAATTCAGGCAGGGGTGATGCTATAGCTCAAGACAGGTTTTTCTTCTCAGGTACTCTCAGTTCTTTGCTCCTAAGACCTTTCAACTCATTGGATGGGCCATCCTCATTATCCAGGATAATCTCCTTTACTTAAAGTCAATTGATTGTAGATGTTCACCACGCCTACAAAATAACTCCACAGCACCACCTAGATTAGTGCTTGATTAAATACACGGGTACTGTAGCCTCGCCATGCTGACTCTTAAAACACACCAGGACAGGATGCTTCTTAATTGATTTAACCTACTTACCCAAAGTAGAATTGTAAGGAAAGAACATTTGTTAACTAATCCACAGGAACATAATTTTACAGTTTATGGTAAAAGCTGACTTCAAAGAAAGCAGAACGCACATGGGCAGCCAAATAGACTCTTTAAAGTTACCCAAGGCAGAGGGTCATTCAGTCATAAGAGTCCCTGGTTCAGTAAGCAATGGACTTTCATAATCCTGAGAGGTTTTCTGGCTTAGCCCGCCTCCTGGCAGCCCTGAGCTATGGCCTCCTAACGAGCACTTTAATTAAGATGAATGTTTATAAGTACCAAGAAATTACTTCGCCTCCAACCAAATAATTTTCCGAGGTATTGTTTCTCTCTTGCCATTTTAAGAGACAAGCAGAAGAGTGGGGGCCGGGGATATTGTTGAGGGAAGATTAATGTGTTTATCGAGGTTGGGGGTCTCAACATGGGTCCGTAGGTTTCCTGGGAATCTTGGCTATTAGACAGAAAATGTGTGTTTTTGAAAGTGCTTTATGTTATTTGGAGAGAATCCGTACTTTTGTCGATCCTCAAAGGGGTAAGTGCCTCCCAAGTAAGTTAAGAACCTTCTTACAGAGGCAGGGAAGATAAAACCACCTCATTCAGAGGGCAGCTAGAGTGTTGATCAGCCAAGAATGACCATATGATTTTTTTTAAAGTAAACTTACTTTTTAGAGCAGTTTTGAGCTCACAGCAAAATGAAGAGGAAGGTGGAGATCTCCCAGAAACCTCATTCACCATGATTCATGTGCCGCCAAAAGACTCCAGGTGCTACAGATAATGAACCTCTGTGGATCTGTCTGGAGTTTACATCCGGGTTCAGGCTTGGTGTTGTGTACCTGTATATCTGCACCCATGTGGAATGACCATTCCATCATTACAATACTAGACAGAGCAGTTTCACGGCCTTAAAATCCTCTGTGCTTCAGGACCTCCCTGGTGACGCAATGGGTTAAGTGCAGTGCTGTGGAGCTGTTGGCAGCTGCAACGTGAGTTCAATGCCCAGCTGGGGAGATTCCCACATGGCGCAGCAGACCTCTCCTGCCTCGCCCGCTGCTCCCCTCAGCAGTGTATTTCAGTCAATCTGCCTGTTCTGCTCCCTACTCTGACTCTGGTGAACCCTCTCACTGTCCCACACCTCTGGCCTGCACCCCAACTTATATGCAAAAATAAATAAATCTTTAAAAAATATCCCCTGTCCTTCACTTGTTCAGCCCTCTCTCCCCAGGTCCCTGCCAACCACTCACCTTTTTCCTTTGGCGAGCGTCATGAGTATGTGTTCATTTTAGATGGACTTCTTTCACAGACGAAGATGCAGTTATGTTTCCTCCATGTCTCTGCATCATTTGATAGCTCATTTCTTTTTCGCCCTAGGATAGCGACAGGAAGCACCAGAGAGCAGGTTCGCTATGGAGCTGCCCAGACGGGTCTAAAGAGAAGGAGTTCTGGAGCCCTCGGTGGCTTTTTAGGCCTATAATGGTCTCTTGGAGAGAGGCAACCAGGTACAGGGCAGATTGGGGATCCGGTGAATCTTCACTCTCTCTGGGCTCTCCAGTGTTGTCTCTGCTGCACCCCGAATGGTCCTCTGCCATCACGCTCCATTCTCGCCTGCCTCTGTTCTCCTTCTGCTGCTTCTGCTGCTGCTTATAAGCCCAGTCTCTGGCTCAGGGGCGCCCACTCACACAGGCCCACACCCTACTCCAGGAGCTCGCCGTCAGGCATGTGTGTAGGCCTGCAGGGGTCTATCATTGATGGGAGGGCGGAAAAACCTGATGACTCTATCATTTACCCTACACCTAGATAATGTCACTGGATGGACTGCAGTTTATTCATCCATTCAGCTTCTGAGGGACATCCTGGTTGCGTCCAAGTTTTGACAATCATAAATAAAGCCTCTATAAACATCCACACACACGGTTTGTGTGGACGTTTTCAACTATTTTGGATAAATACCAGGGAGTGTGGTTATCCTGTTAACATGAATAATAGGGATTTCAGAGGCCAGTGAAATTTTTTCAATGCATAGGTGATATGCAATTAAGTACTGTTATGCCAGCAAGGCACAGGGCATGTTCTCTATTGATTCAGGAGACCCAGTAAAGGAGATTCCTGGAGCCCTCAATGGCTTTTTCAGGTTTTGTAATGCTCTTTGCCCGCCAATTGTTGTGGGACAAGCTGGCAGGCTGGCAAGGCAGGGGGGCGGGGGGTGGGGGAGAGGCCGGCGGGCCTCCTGGCTGCCAGCAAATCTTTACTCTCTCTTCGCGCTCTCTGTGGCATAGTCTCCTGGTCTCTTCCCTGCAGCCGTTCTGCTGCCCTCTCTGCCGGCCTCTCTCGCAGCCGTCCTCTGCCACACCGTCCTCTGTGACGCCGCCCTTACATGCCCAGCCTCTCAGCTCAGGTGCACCCACTCACGCATGCCCACACCACACTCCAGGTGCCTCCATCAGATGTAGCCACGCTCCCAAGAGCCTCCTGCATTCAAGGCCGAAGGTGATAGCCACAGAGGCCAATGGCCCAAAAAGCCTGAGCATCTTCCTTTACCCTGCAAGTACTAATTAGCCCAGAGAATTGAAAGCCATTGCTCAGAGTAGACAAGCCTTGTCTGAGACAGCAGCTTCTCAAACAGGCCAGAACGGGGTTCTGGGGCTCTGTGCCCTGGGTCAGATCCCAGCTCTCCTGCCTGTGCTGTGTGACCTGAGGGGCGGCTACGTTATTTGGGTTTTCTCATGTGTTGACTGGGAAGAATAATAGCAGCACCCACCTCCGGGGCGGGGGGGGGGGGTGTCTCGGTGAATTGCACGCCTAAGGGCATAGAGCAATTCTTGGCGGAAACCTGTCAGATTTGATCAACTTAGGGACTTAGGGAGCACATGAGGGAGGAAATGCATGCTTGACAAATTCTCCTGGAGATGCTGGTGGCAGGCACCTTTTGTCACGTTGTTGTGAGCCCGCTACAGCACAGGCCCTGTTCTGTACATCACCTCTCATGGGACGCAGAAGTACCTTGGGCTTCTGATCCCAGAGGGTTGGCGGCCTCTGGCCAGATGGAAGGGGAGTCAGCCTCTGACTCTCACTGGGCCTCCTGACTGGGGAGGGTGGGAAGCCCCTTCGACAATGCAGAGTCTGCTCTGGCTGCAGCTCCGCCAGGAGTCCACGTTCCCTATAGAGCATCCAGGTGGACAGAACAGCCCCCACATGGAGCATAGCAGGGGTTCCCTCCAACCCCCCCCAAGGCCACAGGAGAGGTCTCTCCCTCCATGGCAGCTGCCCTCACCTGGCATGCCAGCCAGGTGCCCTCCCCACTCTGCTCCCCAAGACCTCTCTCTGGTCCCGATCTCTCTCAGGCTGCCTGCTGTGGTCCCCTCTCCTCTGTCCAAGTTATACAGGACACAGTGACTGTTAAGAGTCCAAATTATCCCAGAAGCTGTCAGTCCTTTAGCTCTAGTTAGAAAACCCAGTTCAGCAGGTGACGCCTCCAGACAAGCCGAGTTGCAAAGACCCGCTGCAGAAGAGCCAGCAACAGAGAGCCCGGGCTGCAGGAGCGTCCTCTGTCCCCAGGCCGCCAAAGTGTGTGGGGGGGGATAACCTCACATCAGGGACACCTGTGCATCCGCTGGTGACAGGGTGCCAGTGCACTGCTGGGTTCACACCTGACTGGAAGGACAGTGCCAGCATGAGGCGAGTAGGGCCATGTCGAAAGGGGAGAAACAGAGCCCGGCAGGGGCTGCTCTCAGCGCTGCATCATTTGCAAAAACAGGGCTGGAATCCTCAGGCGACATGCAGTGCTTCAGCTGTGGGACGCTGCTCCGGGACAGTTATGCGACAAGTGAGTCACAACCTCAGCAGGAGCAGCTGCCACCACTGCAGTCGGGCGTTCCTAAGTGCCAGGCGTGCTGCAGGGGCACCACACCCCATCAGCTAAGCTTCACTGCTAGAGGCAGAACACCACAAAGTTTAGGAGCAGGGCCGGACCCAAGAAACCTGGTTCAAATCCCAGCTTGACTATCCACTAGTTACGTTAGGACTGGGCATGATTGTCATTGATCCTCAGTGTCCCATGCTGTAAAATGGGTCTAAGAGAAGGAAGGGCTGCCTCAGGCAGCTGCTGTGAAGGTAAACATGAAATGATACTGTCACGAGATTTGCTCTGCTTAGGTTGGCCTTCCAGGTTGAGCTCAGCTGGCTGCATCAGAGGAGGAATTACAGAGGTAGATAGACATACCTCGAACCAAGGGACCAGAGTCCCCAGAAAAGAAAATGCTTTTTAAAATGTGTTTACCTCTGTCTCCCTCTGCACACCTCGTAGAGGCAACAAATGACCTTCCACATGAACTTGGAAAGCAGACCTACCACCATGCAACAGAAATAACAAAACTCTTTTGGACATTCTTGTAGGAAGAATGTCTACAGAGGATAAGGATCTTTCTTTGGTTAAAATAGAAAATCATTCACTCAGAATGTCAATAATAATTATACATAGTGAGGAAGGAAAACAGCAGAGAAATAAACTTTAAGCTCCTCAAGGCTTATTACAATCTGATGCACCATTGCACATATGACCTCTCTGCCTTGACCTGGCATCTTTATATGTTGAGCAACTTAGAATAAACAGCTACCCCACCCAATTGTACATGTAATACGGCTGCACCCTCTGGGCTGAGGGCAAAAAGCACCATATACAGTGGCATCATTTTGCAAGAGTAGCTGTGCCATGAGTGGGAACTGTGCCGTGGGCAGGGTGGGGGCGAGGCATAGGCAGACACGCTGGTGGATGTGAAAAGCAAGAGAAGGAGAAGAGAAGTAGCCAGATGAGATTCTTAGGGGTTGGATGAGCAAAGGCCAATGCATTGTGCAGGGGATGGTGCCAATGAAGGAAATGCTACGTCGGATGCATTACCCATCACAACAAGGGCCAGGAACCTGGGAGGGGAAACTGAGGCAGGACAAGAGCAGGTTGTTTTGGGGTTGATCCCAGGCCTGCCATTCCCTGGAGGGGACCCTGAGCAAGTGCCTACTGGGCTGGCAGTGGAAGCTCATGGAAAGACGTGACACACTGTTCCATTTATAGAGTCACAACATAAACATATAAATTTATAAGCACTGTAATATTTATACATATATGAATTTAAATCTATAGATTTTTAAGGTGTCTCTAAGGTGATTCCCCCAAGGCCCCGTGCCCATCAGAGGTACTTGAGATGCTGGTTGAGAACATGTTTGTTAGTTTAGCAGATGAGCTCAGTGTCACTGTCCCAGCAGAGTCCTCTGCTCATTGTCCCTCAGCCCAGAGTAGGAGTGACGCTTGCTACTTAGACTGTGAGTGCCTAGAGAAAAGGGAGGGACAATCCTGGCTTAGATTCCCCCACATTGTCCACACAGGTATCCCTATTGTTTAGATCATAAACTAGAAGAACGAAAATGAGCAAGGCGAGATTACAATTAGTCCACGGTGTGGCCAAGGTCCCCAGGAGACAGATGATAAGACACATGCAGCTCTGTGGGGTCCTGGGCGATGGGAGCCTGTTTACACTCTCCTGGGTGAGGATCTTCACTTGCAAGGTCAGTGCAATTCTTCAATAAAGTAGCCATGGGAATGGAGCTATGGAGTCACCTCCCTCCTGCTCCAGGCTGATACTCAGCCTGATAGAGGCCTCTGGAAGGGGGCTGGAGACCGCTCTGTCTAGCATGTGCTGGTCTTCACAGAAGCCTGCCTGGGAATTTTTAGTGCATCCCAGAGAACATGCAATGGGCACAAAAGTCCCCACGGGATTTACCTGGTAGGTTTGGAGTGTGGTACAGAGAATTAATCTCTCCCCTCTCCTCTCTCTTTCCCTCTTTCCTCCTCCTCCCCACCCCATCCTGCAGAGTGGGAGAATGTCATGCACATTAAAAGTTTGGAAAGGATTAGTCAATAAAGCCAGATCAGATGGTTAGCTTTGGGGAGAGGAGAGGAGGAGGAAGTTAAATCCTTCACTTCGACCTAGGCTAAGATTAATTCCAGATGGCTTAGAGAATTAAATATGAAACATGGAGCCATTAAAGAAGAAACTTCAAAGGTGCTGGGGGTTAGGGGATGATCCCCCAGATGATCTTTCCAAACATGTGAGCCAGGGAAGGCTGCAATACTGAATACACAGAAACACAACGCTTCTCCAGAAGACACCCGAAACAAAAGCAAAGGACAAGTCACAAACCATTTCGCAATATAAGCAATAGGATTTATGCAGCTAATATTTAAGGAATTCTTACAAAATAATAAGTGGAAAGAAATCACAGAATGAGCATGGAATTAGAGCATAAAAGCAGCACAAATGGAGAATGTATCCACATGAAAACAGTAAAAACCACCAGCACTCCAGTTCGTATTACTGAAACCAACGACAAAATGTCACTCTACTAATCAAAATTAGCAGGTTTTTGGAAAATCATGCTATTTCACAGGGTGTGATTATGGTCACACAAGTGCATTGCCATCAAGAAGTGCAAGTTTTCTGGAAAAGCAAAGCAAGATGGCAACAGGCACAAAAGGCATCAAATACATTCCTACTATTTGAACCACAATTCCCACCTTGGGAATCTGTTCTAAGGAAAGAGTTGAAGGTGAAGACATGGACAAGTAAAGGCACATTGACGATGCATGACTGATAACACTGGAAAGCTGAGAGGGGCCCAAATGCCCATCAGCCTGGAATTCATTTGAAAAAGTCACTTCCATGAGATAGGCTAACAAGTACCCAATGGCATTCTTTTTTTTTTTTTTAAAGATTTGTTTATTTATGCATACAAGCTGGGGTACAGGCCAGAGGTGAGGGTTGGCGAGAGGGTTTACCAGAGACAGAGCAGGGAGCAGAACAGGCAGATGGAAGGAAATACACCGCTGAGGAGAGCAGTGGGCGAGGCAAGAGAGGTCTGCCGTGCTATGTGGGAATCTCCCAGGCTGGGCGTCGAACTCGCGTCGCCACTGCCCACAGCTCCACAGCACAGCGCTTAACCGCTGCTCCACCAGGGAGGCCCCCCCCCACAATAACATTCTTAACTCGATGCTAAGAAAATAAAATTATTCCCTGCTGTGTACAAAGATGAGGCCAATTTGGTGATCTCTCTCTGCTTGCCATTTCTGTCTCTGTCTCTCTCGCTCTGTCTCTCTGTCTCTCTGTCTCTCTCTCTGTCTCTCTCTCTCTCTCACACACACACACACACGCACACACACACTCACCACACACACACACATATACTCACCACACACACACAATTATAGGGAAATTACCAAACTATGAATAGAGGTCATATGCATGTGCATATGATAAAATACACAGCAAGAATGAGCCCCATGTCCAAACCGTGTGGGGATGGCTGGGCCTCCCTAGTGGGGTCCCCAGAAACCCCATGGACGTCACCCCTCCATGGCCCACCAGATACCACGGCCACAGTGGGGATTTTAAACAGCCTTACAAAATGATACCCACCTAGGATCCTGGTAAATTCTTCCACAGGGAACTTCTGTGGAGAGTTTCACCCTGAGAGTTAGCCAGTGTGGCCTGCCACCACGGCCTCTGAGAAGTGGCCTGGGGGAGTACCTCCAGCTGGGGGGAAGGGGCCGTAATTGAGAGCAGACCTTCCTCCCACTCTGCCTGAAGGTCATGTCCAGCCCTGCTGTTTGGGTACAGCCACAGCACAACAGTATCCATATTTTTAGATGATTATCTAACTACCTCAGTTTTGCCTCTTGAACCACAAGCCTCAAAGACCTACTAGCTGGCCCTGCCTCTCAACGCCCCCAATTGGTGTTTGGCTACTTGGAGTTGGAACATTTATACACTTTAGTTAAACACTAGTGACAGTTTTCAAAAAGTAGTGCTTTCTTTCTTTGAAAACGAAATAGAGCGATAGCATCTACGGTTTGCGAGAGCAGTGAACCTACACTAGTGGGAGGGCGGGCACTTTTACTTACCTGTTATTAAACTGTACTATTCTTTATTGACATAATGGTTTACAACACTGTATATAACTTGGGGATACAGGTTCACACCTCTTCGGAGTTAAAGCAACCCATAGTCCTCCATCACCAAAGCACCCAGAGTCTTCCACCCCCGTCTCCTGGACACGATGGGCATTTTCAGTCTCCACAGTAACTTGAAATTATCCAAAAGCCTCCACAACATGCAAACTTATTTACTTAGCAATTCCACATTTTGTAATTTATTATAAAGAAATAATTATATAATTGCAGAGACCTAGTTATACAGATGTCCACTGTGGAATTAAAAAATTGGAACCAGCTGCAAAGTCCAACAATTAGAAAGCTGTTGAACAAATTCTGGAACATCATCTGCTGTGATAGTAGTGGCCACACGACACACAGTTTTGATAGACAGGAAAAGATGTCAATCATGCAGCGCAGAGTAAAACAAAATGGAAAATAATCACACAACATGAGCCTATTTTGTGATTAGTAGCATACATAGAAAAGTCCCTAGAAGGCTGTAAACAAAAATGCCAACATTGGTTATCTCTATGAGACTGGATTGTGGACAATGTTTATTTTCTCCTTTTTGCCTATCTGGACTTTGGATTTTTATGCAATGAACATACATTATTTATGTCTCTGCCTCCTTCCCACCACCACACCCTGACAAGGTTAACCAAAAGCTCGGACTATGCAGTCTCACTGGCACATCTTACAGAGCGTTGTACAAATATTGTTTGGAATTAATTTTCATCTAGGTTGAAGTGAAAGCTCTAACTTTACCCCTCTCCTCCCACCCAAGGTTAACCAACTGATGGGGCTCTATGGCTAATCCTTTACAAACATTTAATATACACGACTTTCTTCCATGCTGCATATTTTAAATGTACCAGGAAGCTCCATGTTTCTGTTAGTTAAAACTGCAAAATAATGTATCTGAGATGTAGCAGCTTTCAACAGCCACCATTTTGTTATTTGCCCAAGATATTACCATTTGGATAGTTAGGTGGAAGAGATTATCCTGCTCCACATGACGCCCATTGACAACTTGACTAAGAGGACTGGCTGAAATGGTTGAACTTGGGTCATATTGTTAGTGTGTGAATGAGGGCTACCCAGGGACCTCAGACTGTTAAGGGGTATACATTCTAAAAGGGGGCCCAACCACCCACACATACTAAGGCAAAGGAAACATTCTTGACGTGGACAATTTTTAATAGAACTGATATGCAGAGAGAGAGAAAAGAAAGGTATTCGAATAACAGCAAACCCTGAAAACTCCCCACACCCTTTTGGGCAAAGGCCCAGACAAACATGCTTGGCCTGAAACTTGCCACAAGTCAAAGGTCCTTTCTGGTAGGGAACCACAAGAAAGGGGTGAGGCAGTTTCCAGAGAGGTGTGACAGAAGGAGAGACTCAAAATCTAAAATATACCACGTAATCCACCACCAGGTCACTATGACAGATGCCACGGTCTCTGCCAAGGCTGGGGAGCAGCCTCCCCACATGTTTCTCACCCATGTGTCTCCTCCAAGTCCTTCAAGTGTCCCTCTCCTTGCCCTCCATCCCCCCTCTATTATAAATCCCCCCTGCTCCTTCCCAGCTGCCCCCCATTCAGGAAGTCGGGTTTGTTTATGGCATGCTGGACTAGAAGTCTAAAGTGGCTGCCTGTAAGTGGGAATGGGGAAATGGCACCCACTCAATGGTCTGCCCACTTCGCTGGGATGGATCTGTAACAATACATCTGCGATCTCAGTGATAACTATGCAGGGAGGGCCTCCAATTCTCCTTTATTTGGCTTCTTCACATACTTAGCCTGAACTTCCTCCTCCGTGCTCATCGCAGGCTAGCTGGACTTCCTACATGCAGCTGGCTTCCCCGAGCATAAAAGAGAAGAGGTTGTACCTTTATAGGGTGTAGGCCAAACTGGCTCAGAAACGGTTCCATACATTATTCACTAAAGCAAGTCCAGGCCAGCCCAGATCCCCAGGGATAGACTGGTATTCCCTAGGGGCCACCCAAGGAACAGTCTCCCACACTCAGCGTTTACAGGAATATCTTAGCAAATTCTCTGATTGATTATGGATGTAATTTCTATTTCCCTATGTAGGAATTCTTAAATTCAGCAATACCTGTGAAAGGATGGTTCATTATCTATTTTACTACTAATTTGCACCTCTCACTTGACATAGTGTGTATTTGATCTGTTCAAACATCTTAAGATGACTACATTTATATGTGCCACTCAACAAAATAACCATCATTAAAATATCAGCAGCTACTTATCATTCCATTAAAAGCAGCTAATGGCATCGATAAATGTGAACTCAAATATCACTTAGGCTTCAGATCTGCTTAGCGAGATTCAAGTTAGGCTCAGTATTTTGGATACATGTTCAATCAGCACTTATCACAGATTAGCAGGAAGGACTAAAGGAAACCAAAGGCCTGCAGCTGGAGTCACTGGCAGTGGTAGGCGGTCAAGTGTTGCCTGGTGGATGCAGAGAAGAGTGGCAACCTGCAGAATCAGCAATGCAATCTCTTGACCTCCCTACCCACTTCCACCCACCTGCACTGCCTCCCATTGTTCCAGAAACTTCCTCCTCAGTTTCTTCTGCTCTTTTCTGTATTTTCAACCTTCTTTGTCTGCTTGCTCATTGCCAAAGTCTTACAAAATTCAAGTCCGTCTCGGTTCAGGCAATACCAGCAACAGCACCCACTGTCCCTCAGCTCCATGAGCCCCGCCCACAAATACCGCCATAGCTGTCCCCTTTTCTCACACCCAATCCTCTCGAAGAAGAGCCAACACTCACTGTGTGTCCCTCCTCACCTCCTGCCCACATTCTAGCCTTCACTCAGTCTCCAGGTTCCCGAGGGTGAGTCATTGCCACCAGCTCCCCAGGAGGCCTTTCCACCACGTGGCTGAACATCCCTACAGCCCAGAGCCCCGACTGGCCAGTCCTCTCTTCTCGGCACACTCTCCCCCTCAGCTTAGTTCTCACGGCCCGGTTCTCGCTCATCTCTCTGACCAGCCTCCTCCATGGGCTGTTTTCTCTGCCTGCACCTGGCATGTGTGTCCCCCGCTACCCCTACCCCAGAGCCTGTGTCCCCAAGGCTCTCTTTTTGCTTTCAAGTTTATTCCAGGACAAAAGTTGTTGATCCTGAGTCAAAGACTTCATGATGCTTGATGTCCTGATGTCCATGATTCTGGAACCAGAAAACACATGAAGATTCTTGAATGCGCTGTTTTTCCAGAGAGAGGGCGAAGCTTTCAGCTGATTCCCCAGGAATGCTGTGGAGCAAATAAGGAAGGAAGCCCACTGTCACCTCCTGACTTCATCAGTCCGCCCCAGGCTAAAGATCTGTGAATCTTGAGAGCTTGGTTGGGCCTCATTCCTCAGCACCTGGTTGAACACATTAGGGGTAAACTGAGACTCCGTCATTCACTGTCTGGGATGGCAGAGCCCAAGGTTGGGGGAGCTCTATTGCATCCACGAGCTCCAATCCTCTGTCTCCAGCTTAGATGGCTCACAGATACTTCAAACGCAGCATGTCCAAAACCCAACTCCATCTTCCCCCGAACCGGGGTCCTGTGCTTTCTGGTGAGCACCCAAGAAAATGATCTTTCTACCACCTCTTCCTTATTGCCTTGACTTCACTCAGACGTTGACAAATTTTCCTTGCAAAGGATCAAATAGTAAATATTTCAGTCTTTGTGAGTCTTGTGCTCTTCGTCCCAAGTCAACTCTGTCTCTGCAGTTCAAAAGCAATCCTGCATAATATGTATGTAAATAAGCAGCCAAAAGAGCAATATCATGGACACTGAAATTTGAATTTTTATATATCACAATATACTATTTTTCTCTTGATTATTTTTCAACCATTTAAAAATGTAAAATCCATTCTTAGCTTTCAGGCCCTACGAAAACAGATGGCCAGCTAAATTTGGACCGTGTGCTATCATTGGTCAACTCCTAGCTTAGGACATCACACCTCTTGCCCAAAACAATCCTCCCCCAGCCCCCCACTCAGATCTGCTGCCACAGTGCTCTTAGAGTCATTTTCCTAAGAAAGAAGCTGTGGGCACCACTCTCCAGCTTCAAACTCCCCCAAAGCTCCCAGTTAGGGTGGCAGAATTTCCCAGTCTCGGTGCTACTGACATTTCCTGCTTGCTAATCCGGGGGGTGGGCATATCGGCTGTCCTGTGCCTATTGGATGTTCAGCGGCATCCTGGCCTCTATCCTTCAGATGCCGACAACAACCCTACCTCCCCGATCGGGACAGTGAAAACTCTTCAGGTACTGCCAACACATCCCTGCGACAGCACTCCAGGCCCTACCTGAGTCCAGACCCACCCCGCCCTCCTCCCCACGCCATCTCATGTTCCCCACGCTCTGGTGATACCTGGTCAGGAAGGTTTTCCCACCTCTGTTCCCTGCAGGAACCCCCTTTCCTCCACCCACTCACCCTTCTACACTGGGTGCAACGGTCCCATACATCTCACTAGCGTGGAGGGTTTGAGCTTCCCCTCACCGTGTCCTCATGGTCAGCCCTGCCTGTCAAAGCTCCTGAAATACCTTTAAACCTTTGTTTCCCATCGGTCTCCCACCTTAGGCTGTAAGCCCTTTGAGAGTGCAGATCAGGCCTGACTCCCCTCTGTAACTTCTGCACCTAGTTGAATGCATACATGGGTAAACTGAGGCTCAGATATTCCACGTCTGTATTGATAGAGCCCAAGACCCAGAGCTTCCTGGTGGAGCCAGGGCTAGAAGGTAAGTCTCTCCTCACCTCAAGCCCTTTACTTTCACTGCCCCACAGACTCACTTCCTCTCCCACCCCAAGCTCGAATGTCCATTTTTGGGATCTGAAAAATTTGCTCTCACAAAGAAGCAAAACCATTTCCAGGTGAGACCTGTAAGTCGGGGGAGAGCTTTGGACCTGAGTTGCTGCATCCTATTAAAGCTGCAGAGTTTGTGAGGTGCCCTTGGGTGAGGGCAGGCAGGCTTCCAGCATGGTACAGGTCTCTGAGCCAACCCAGATCCAGGTGAGCTGAGGGGTAAAGGTAGCAGCCTCTTGGGGGCCCAGAACGGGAATAAATGCAAAACACACCCAGGTTCCAGCCACCTACCTGGAGCCTCGCATGTCACAGTGGATTTTCTAGCTGCTGCGAGCTGAGGAAAATGACTATAATTAACCCATGCTAAGGATAATATTTTGACACACGGTTTCTGCAGCGGCTTTCGAGCAGCTCGTAGCCCCCAGCAGCCTCTCCGCTTACAGCAGCCTCACTCTCCGGCACAGTCACTCAGGAGTTGTCGAAAAGCCTTCACAGGATGAGACGTCAAGCATCTGGTTTTTATTTCAGAAATCCCAACCTTCAAAAGGCCAGAGGTCACCAGGAGGGTTCGAAAACAAAGGAAGACATTGGAAAGTGGCCTGGCCCTCTCGTAGGCTGAGACAGCCCTGCTGGCACATGTTGGGGGCGGGGGGGAGCAGAGCTGGAGGTTTGGGGCATCCATACTGCCAGTCTTACTCCAGCCCCTCTTCCCCCAGCCCCCCAGTTTGGACAGGGTGTGAGCATTTGGGTATGTAGACCTCATTCAGGAGCCAGAGCCCTTTGCCTCCTCCTGTACCTGCCTCCCATCTGCGCCAGGGCAGGAAGCAGGAAAGGTAGAGCCTCCCTCTTCACTCTCCAGACCCCACTGTAGCCTACAGGAGGAGGACCTGGGGGACGGGGAGCTAGAAGACAGTTAGAAGACATCCCTCCGCAGCCTCTTGCAGAGGAGTCTGCGCCAGCAGAGGAAGCCGCCTGCCTGGGGGGGCGCCTTGTTAGGATGTGACCGAGCGAGTTCCAGAGCCTCGCTCTCTCCCAGATATCCAGCAAGAGAAAGTGGGTCCCACTAATGGTGGTGGTTCCTCATACCAGAGAACTACGTGGCTTTCAAGAGACGGAGGACACTCTTGAAGGGCTGATGCGGAACAGTCTTTGAGATACACAGCACAGTGAGAGCAGCAAAGAGCAAACAAACATTAAATATACACATGGTTGGATGCAGTAGGGGGCTGCATTGCATCACCCCTGAAAGGTAAGTCCAAGTCCTAACTCTCAGGACCTGTGAAGGTGACCTTTTGGGAAATAAGGTCTTTGTTGATGTAAGCAAGTTGAGGATCTAGAAATGAGATGTCCCTGGGTTTAGGGTGGGTCCTAAATCTCAGGTGAGTGCCCTTGGAAGAGAAAGGAGAGGGAGATCAGAGATACAGAGACAGAGAAAGAAGCCTTGGTCGAAGTGGGGGCAGGGATTGGATGACCTACATAGACTAATGATGACGTAGGGCATCCAGAAGCTGGGAGAGGAGTAAAGGTTTCTTCCCTAGCCTGCAGCGCGAGCGTGGCCCTGCCAACACCTTGATTGCAACACTATGAAAGAATAAATTTGTTATTTTGAGCCACCAGATTTGTGCTAATTTGTCACAGCAGCCCTAGGAAATGAACACAGATGCGAACTAAGAAGAAAGGTTTAGGAGGTGGATTTAGACTTTATATAGTACATGATCAATAGGAAGAAAATCAATAGTATTCACATATACCAATAATAAAACAATTGTATAATATAGAGTTTAAAGTGTATCATTTATAATAGGATCAATACAACAAAGGAGTCAATATAACAAAGAATGTAAGACCTTTACACAGAAAAATATAAATATTATTAGAAAAGGTAAAGACAGTCTAAATAAAAGGTACATTGCATGTTTATAGATTGAAAGGTTCAATAAAGATATTCTTTCTCCCCAAATGGATTAAGGCAATCACAGTGTAGATCCCATGCCATCACCATGAAAATGTAGTAGATATTTGTGAAAATTGACAAGCTGATTCTAAAACGTGTGTGGAAATTCAAAAGCTCGAGAATTGCCCAAACACTCTAAGAACAGCAACAAAGATGGAGGATTTACCTACCCTGGAGATCCAGATTTATTATAAGGCTACAGCCATGAAGATTCTATGTTATTACAAAAAAAAAAAAAATAGACCAGTGGACTAAGAAGTAAAATAGAGCATTCAGGCATAGAACTGAATCCACATGACCATTTTGGTTTTGATTTATAACAAAAGATTCACCTTACAGAACAGAGGGGAAATGGGGGCTTTTCCATAAAGAGTTCTCAGCCAATGGACCATCGTAAGGAAAAACATCTATCTTGTCAGCCACTTTACACCAGCCATAGGAATCCATTTCAGATCTAAATGTCAATAGCAAAACACATTCTAGAAATGTGCCCGCATTATAATAGGGATATACCTTCATGACATAGGAGGAAGCAAAGATTTCTTAAAGGTATATAAAACAATAACAATACCGGAAAATATGATTTGCTGGATCTGACCAAAACTGGGAACTTCTGTTCATCAAAGACATTATGAAAAGACTGGAAAGGAGAACCATAGAATGAGACAACATCTGCATTCCACCTAACTGAATGAGAACTTGTAGCCAGCTTATATAGCTCCTCTAATTAAAAAACAACAGCAAAAAGGCAGCACAGTTAAAAATGATAGTTTACACATTTGAACAGGTATCGCCTAAGAGAGACTGTCTTAATAGGCAGTAAAAACAAAATAAAATAGTAAAAAAATAAAAATAAATACATAAGTTCATGGCAATTTGTTATGGCAACCCTAGGAAATGAATAAAGATGCCTGGAACATTTTCGGAAATGAATTGACATCTTATATTTCCTGTCATAAATCAGGCCTTGCTACAGACAGAAGATGTTTAATTAGATCAAAAATAAGTAAAAATAAATGCAAAAAGATGCTCAGTCTTATTAGTCATCAGAGAAATGCAAATTAAAGTCACAAAAAAACGTACATATCCATCAGGAAACTAAAATTAAAAAGACTGACGAAACCATTTGGTGGCAAAGATGTGGAGCAACTAGAACTCTCAATACCGCACTCATGGAAGACGTTGTACTCCATTTTGGAAAACTGTAGCAGTGCCTACAGATGCACCTATAACTATGCCTACACAAAGACAAAAATGGTCATAGCTGTGTTATTACTAATAGCTCAAAAACTAAACAACCCAAATGTCCACTAACAAGAGAATAAATAAAGGAAGTGTGACATATTCATACAATGGAATGTGGAAGAAAAGAAGCCAAGTTCAAACAAAACAAGATGAACACACAGTAGTTACCCAAAAGTAGAGCATTCCCATAAAACATTTCCTAAGTCAAAATGGCGTAAGGGGAAGAAGCAGCACCATTAATTTATATGGAATTCTTTTGAGCATTCCCAGACCCCTAAAATAACCTACCAAATCTTACCAAATAACACATAAAACCTAAATGAGGGCCTCCCTGGTGGCGCAGGGGTTAAAGTCTCAGTGCTATCAGGTTATCGCCAGCCACTATGGCCTGAGTTCAATCCCCAACCAGGGAGATCCCACATGGCACAGCAGATTGCTCCTGCCTCCCCCGATACTCCCTTCAGCAATGTATTTCAGTCAGTCCGCCTGTTCTGCTCCCCACTCTGTCTCTGGAAAACCCTCTTACCGCCTGCACGCCAGTTCTTGTATGCATAAATAAAAATAAATCTTAAAAAAAATAAAACCTAAATGAGCACTTCCCTGTGTAAAAACCGGAATGGGATGATAAATACACAGCCTGTATAAGTATTTCTCCAGGGAAGGGGCTTTGCCGAGGTGCCCATCTCTGCTCAGGGCTAGCTTTGTCTTTAAAATGGCTGTTACAAAGCAGACACTGAATATTATTTTTGCTTTTCACCTTTTGTTATAAAAACAGAACTCATCTTTGGATTTATTTTCATCAGCAAAAACAGACACGAATATAGGTCTTTTGTAAAAGTGAAGTTGCCTAAAGTGAACTTTTAAAAAGAGCAGGTTGTTACCTGTATATGAAGGTTAGCGCTCAGAGTGGAAGGGAGGCTCTCTGCCGCTGGGCTGTGAGGAATGCGGTCGGTCGGAAGGAAAGGCAGAGAACCCTCCAGACAGTAGCCCTCCAAACACTCAGAGCGCCCACCTGTGACTGATTCAGCTCTCCACCCCAATTGTGCAGCTTTTTGTTACTGCTCTATGGGAGGGCGGGTTTTGGGATTTGGACTTTGAGATTTCAACATTTGGGATTTTGATTTTTCAAGATTATGATCTTGAGATTTCTGACTATCAGGATTTTGACCTTTGAGATTCTGGGATTAGATCTTTTGGAATTAAGACCCAGGCCCTTTGCAATGGATTCATTGCTTTCATTTAATCCCATACCCAACTTCTGAGTATTTAGGAATGGGGCCATTTGAGTGGAAAGAGAGAAGAAAGAGCTACTTTTAAGTAGAACCAGGAGGGAAAGGTCAGATTTGGGTGGATAATCATTACAGGTCAGCCAAAGGGCAGCATGGAAGTCCCAGGCCGAAGAGGACAAGGGAAAAGGAATATTCAAGAACCCAGAAAACAGAAGCCACTTATTTTCCAGTACTGCTGGGTGTCAGCACAACTTGCATTTAAGTCTCTCTCCTCCTGAACACCCCCCCCAAGGTAACGACCTTGAATTGGCTTCATTCACAATCCCACTGGAGCTGCTGGCGCCCACCTCGACAGGTAACTGGCATGACGCCCAACCAAGGTCTGGTCCTTACTCCTAAGGACCTGCAGGCTTGGTCCTGCTACACCCTTAGCACCAGGAGAGGAGTATTTGGGGTTCAGGGAATCTGGCTGGGGCTCATGCCAGCACCCCGTGGCTGCCGTTACTTCACGCAGACCTGCCCCAGCAATCTGAGCGTCCAACCTACCCACTCCCATCACACCGCTCACCCAGCCGGTGCCAGAGTCGCACTTCCCCCCGCCCCCATCAGAGGCCGGATCCCCACATTCCTGCCTCGCCTTGCATGGCTGTTTAACTTCCAGACCTGGCTCATCCTCCCATCCCAGAGCTCAAAAATGGCGGCGGCTGCTGCTGCTGCTGGCCAACACGGATGTACACTCTGCTTGATCCCAGGCGTTGTTCTAAGCACTTACCTGGTGTTGTAACGTGACCTCCACCAACTGTAGAAAGCAGATGCTATTTATTAGCAGTCTTATTTTACAGAAGAGAAACCAAGGCACAGAGAGGTTAGCACACTTAGCCAGCAGCACACAGCTAGCAAGTGATGGCCCCGGGAGGCAGACTCTGAGCCTCCGTGCTATACTGAGCCGGACAGGGAGGCTGGAGACTCTAGCCAAAAAATAGCACCTTACAAATGGGAGAGAGCCCATTCAGCAAGAAAGGCGTAAGGCTGCCAAAGGGGAAGCCAGTGCATCCTCAATGCCCCTGCCAGCAGACAGGAGCACAGACTCAAGAAAGGACTCGTCTGCTGAGGGGAGCAGCCTCAGGACCAGAGCTGACTGGATGCTCGCAGGGCTCTGAAGCTGCTGCCCAGGAAAGTTCTGGCCTGGGCCAGATGGTCCTGAGAACACAGCCAAAGGTCTCTGCAGAGGCTAGGGGAGCCCACCCCACCTCAGCTTCAAAACCGGCCTTGTGACCTGACCTTCTCGCCCTTCACTTCCTCCTCCTCCTTTCCCACCACCACCCGCTGCTGCCCCTTTTTGTTCTGACCCTGCCCCACACTCTGTGGGTTCACAGGCCTCAGGATCTGTTTCTCCACCGCCACAGCTCAGACCCCTGGAGCAGTGCCCAGGACACCATAAACACCCCATAGATTAGTTATTGACTAAAGGGCTGCGAACCAACTCGATGAGACACGCGCGTGCCTTTGATCAAGTAGACTCAGTGTGCTGGTCCCCCTTCCATTTGTTCTGCACCCTTTCCTGGCTTGCTCTGAGCCCGAGGCTGATCCCCAGAGCATGCACTGTTCAGGCCCTCTGGGGTGAGGGGTGGGGGGTGGGGGCGG